>CAHIKZ030000419.1:172500-267500 GCA_903632075.3 Acanthosepion pharaonis | reverse complement strand
TTCATTTTCCATGGTCTAACTCTTATGAAATGTTATTAAGTAAAACTATATTTACTAATCATATATCGTAAAGCTTTAGGGTGAAATGATTAGCAAGTTTATCTCGCTAGATCATTTACGACTGACTAGTGAGTTCGATCCTGACTGGGTGCTCTATACCCTCGGCCTTGTGCCACATCTAAGCTCCGACCTTCTTTAGGTGATTGGAATTTCAAACTGAACACTTTATTTCGTCCACTTAATGTAAGACTACAAGAACATCGTAAAGCCGTAACACGAGGGAAAATATAAAAATCAGGCGTGGCCCTGCTACATATGGAGAGAAAGGGGAGATTACTGCCTCCTGTGGGATGAGGTTGAAATAATAGACAGAGAACATCACTGGGAAATACGAAAACTTAAGGAATCAGCACATATGCAAGGCTACAACAAAAATCTCCTGAGCCAACCAAGCATAGAAATGAATACAATACGGGAATCAGTAATAAGGAGTGCTAGGGAAAAGTTATAATAACAGCAAAATTGTAATATGAGCTCTGGTAAAAAAAAACAAAAAACGATTACTGAAACGTTAAGTTTATAAGTTACAAAAATCATACACTGATGTTGTCAAAGACACATGGCACAGTAGATAACAGAATTGGTTGGATCCAAAAAACAAAACAAAAACAAAAGAAAACAAATAACAAAAAGGAGAGTTGAGTCAAAGGGAGATAACTGAGACAACCGGAAGAGGCTTGGAACGTGGAACTAGAACAATCTACGCAGGTGGACGAAATAAAAGTTTCAGTTCGAAAATGCAATCACCTGAAGGTTTCCTAAAAATGGCGCTAAATTAAAAAAAATTTTAGAAATTAAAAAACAATTTTTTCCACTCAATTTAAATTAGTTTTGAAATACAGCGAAGTATTTATTTATTGGAAATATTAAATTTAATCTCTCAGCCTGAAATTAAAATTAAAATAAAAACTTCAAGAAAGATTTTTCATGATTAAAAATTCATTTGAAACTTTAGATATTGCATTCTCACGAAGATTCCTGAACTTATAGTTCAGTTTTTCACTGTATAATGTTTTAGAAATGTGATTAATGGCGAATCTTTCGATTAGGTGCTTTAACAACAAAGAATATTTATATTGAAAAATAAATGGGCAAAATATTTTTGTTTCCATCGTTAAATACGAAATCATTGTTGTACCTTTGTATGTATGCACGCACGCGCACACACACACACACAGACAAATATATATATTCTGTATTTAGGCAGCAATCCTTCATTTATACATGATCATTAAAGACGACAGACAAGGTACTACGATTAAGCTTTTTATTTAATTTTTTTGTATTCGAACAAGTGTTTTCTTTTCTGGACACCGTGGGTGTAGAAACTGTCCAAATGTTTTAGAATTCCGAGCGCTTTCGGCTATACTTTTAGCCATTATCAAGGATGATTTTATTTTTGCTTTTTAATTGTGTGTATGGATTGTGTGTATGTTTCTAGAGTATAGTGATGTATTATTTTCCGAACATTTTTAGCAAATTGTGGCCGTGTTCGTAGTTGATATTATTGAGTGCTGGCTTTTTCTTTTTTCTTTTCTTTCATTATTTTTAATCTTTTTTTCTTTCTTTTTTCTTTTCATCCATTATTTTTAATCTTTTTTTTCACAGGTGGATGAGGTTATTATGTTTGTGTTTTCTCCGAGTATATTTCGAACAGTCTTGTAAGTTTGTGTGTGTGTGTGTTTAAATGGGTTCTAATGGAGCTGTGGCCAGATAGGTGTAACATAAGACGTCTGGATAGGCATGTATTGGTGTGACAGATGTAATTATTTATGAATTCAATTTGATCAGGAACACAGTTCCTTAAGGGGCATTTGAACTCATAAATAATGTTTGTTCATTGGAATTTTGATTTTGCTGGTGTGTTGTTATATCTGAGCATAAGGTAAACTAGTTAAAACTTTTTGTAGTAGATAATTAAAATAAATTTTTTTATTCGGGTCAATTGAGGTAGTGTATGTTTTTATAATATTTCTAAATGAAGATTCATCTTGTTTGTAGTTAACGTGTATTTGGTTTTTGTATAAGATATTTATGTTACTTTTGACTGTGAGTTCACTATTATTGTTTTTTACTTTGGACAGAAATAGTCTAATTTGGTGATTAGGGAAGCCATTGTTAACTAGTGTCTATTATATATGGATATATTAAATCTTTCAAATTTACGAGTAAGTTGTTTTGCTTTATCGGCAAATTTTACAAAATTCATATTAACTTTTATTTCATATTATTTCCTGAGTACTTTCGAATGTTACTCCATTCAAATTTACTGATAAAACAAAACAACTTATTAAAAAATTAGAAAAATTTAATAAAAATATTTATAGCCAGAACTAATATATATTATTTAACAAAATATGTTTGAGAGTATTCTTGCTGCCGAAATATACATTATTTAATCTATCTATCTATCTATCTATCTATCTATCTATCTATCTATCTATCTATCTATCTATCTATCTATCTATCTATTTTCATTTTAACACGCTGCATAAGTCGTAATTTTTTTAATTGTAAAAACAATGTAAATTTCTAATTATTTTAAGGTTTCATTTTTTTATTTTATTTTATTGTTTTATTTTTTTTCTTTACTAACAAAAAAACCGGAAAACACATAATTACCTTCCGACGAGTATCCACATAAAAATTGAAAAAGTAAAAAAAATCCCCCGTTAACAATTTAAATAGAGCTCACACCATTGCGATTGGCTGTTGGTCAACTTCCGATCAAATGCGTGACAGAGGTGTAGGGTTTGCCTAATATAAGTCAGTGTCTGCAGGCTGTTAATTTAGGTGGGAGTGGAGGCATCAGAAACTGAGCAGATCTGATGTAGTCAACTTGGTAAGGGAGTATGATGTTTGAAAAACCCGAATATATATATATATATATATATATATATATATATATATATATATATATATATATATATCAACAGTTCGATGTCGTTCTCAGTTGAAGACATAATTCAATTATCTAGTCCGCATAGCATTTTCACCTCTGTTCTTTTGATCACAACGTTTCAGCCGATACATTCTCCGACCTTCCTTGTATTGTCTAAAAAAAATATTAAGTGTAGTCAAAAGTAAATGAATTAGGCGTGATAACATTTTCATATTAGTCAGTGTCTACAGGCTGTTAATTTAGATGGGGGGAGGCATCAGAGACTGATCAGCTCTGATAGGGTCGATTTGGTGAGGGGGGAACATGATGTTTAAAAGACCCGAAACTGCCCAATGACCCAATTCAGAACATCACTAACGACGTCCTCTAGCGCTAAAGAGCGTATATTCAAAGTGTTAATCTTTTCACCCCAAGCAAGGTGGAAATGTCATTAGTACGCAGGGGATAACAGGGAGTAAAAATGAGAGAAAAAGAAGTATTGGGATGATTGAGGAAATTTGAACGGGATTCAAGAAGAGAGAAGGTGTCTAGTTCATACTCCTCCCCAGTCTTTTGAACAGGAGTAGTGGTTTATCCCTTGCTTCCTGTTTAGGATTATGTTTTTGGGTTCATTCTATATTCTTCTCATTCTCTTTCACCCCAAGTAGCACTAACCGTCTTATTCGCATTATCGCCTTGTTTTGGGTGAACTGATTAAAAACTAGCCCAAACGTTATTTTGTGGACGACATATTATTTGTGAATTAAGTCTGCCTTCCTGTGCATTCGAGAGTCATAATAAATAAAATGCGCTTGTGCGTCAATATACAATATATGAATATACTTAATACTTTTTTTTTAATTATTTCACCCCACATAAGGCGGGAATGACAGTAATACACAGCAGGTTAGAAGTAGTGAAAGTGAAAGTGAAAGTGGAAGAGAAGACTGAGAACAGAAAGGATTGAGAAAAGGACAAAAGATGAACGCAATTCAAAAAGAAAAAGACGGGCATTGGCGTGGGATTTTAATTTTTGAAGATTGTATTTATCAGGGAATGAAGTAAATTATTTTAAGACATATTTATGATTATACATACTTTTTATAGATTTTTATAGAGCCTTTGCTTAAATATTTGTATCTATAAAAAACATATGTATAAACATTAAAATGTATATATATATATTTATATATATATATATATATATATATATACATACCACATTGACCATATAATATTATATAATATATATATATATATATATATATATATATATGTGTGTGTGTGTGTGTATTTATGTATGTATATAAAGAATTTATTTTCTTTTAAACGATTTTCCTACTTTAAATGGTATTAGCGACGACATATCTTATTTGAAATAGATCAGGCATATTGATTTATTAAGCAGTGTGGATTACGTTGATCGGCCTGCTGAATTGTGAAATCTTACTTTCTGTAGTGGACTCATTTTCACAATAATCCATTTTCTTTGGTAAGATTTCTCAAATGCACGCACCTATACATGTACTAAACACTATACATAATATGTATATACGCAATACACACACACACACACACACACACACACACACACACATATATATATAATCATCCACAGTTTCGCTGTATCACAGCTCCTCAGTGTGGCTAGACGTTCGATTGTTTCAAGCCGGGATCGAAACCCGACTGATTTGACATCGGTCAAATATCTTACCTCTAGGCCATCGTCGGCAGAAAGAAAGGAAATTTTAACTTTTTTCTCTATACCAAATACGCCAGCATCTCGGAGAACTATAAATTACTGTCTATCATAGATGACACAAGAAAATTTAGAAAATTAAGTAAAAACCCATAGAATTACTAGAAAATTATGTAAAACTTACTACAATGAATAACGTTGAAATTCGAAGCTTAAAATCAGATTTTCGGACCGGATATATCTACTTTATGTTAAAAACCTATTTCTCTGACCTATCATATCCCAAATACCTACACCAGTATAACAGCTATCAAGAACCTTAAATTATATAATTTCTCCATACATTTAGCCATTCCCAATGTCCAAGAACTTATAAGGAAAATGCTGTTTTCGATCAAACTTCATAAATGCCGTAAGCGAAAACGTCAGGCTGTCAGAGAAGCACTGGACATAAAACATCTTGCACCCAGTATCAATCTCACCTTATTTAACAACGGATGGAATGAGTTAAAAGTTTTTTTTTAAAAAAAAGATGACAATTTTCAGTCACTTTTCATATGGTGGGGCTTGGGATGAACGCTACCTACTATATAGGCATCACAAAACTACACATTAAACAAACACCATGAAAAGAAAATAAACCCCACTCATTGAAAATGCCTAACGAAAGAGACAAAAGTGCTTGGGACACGACGGACAATTTTGTCTCGCCATTATTTCTACTAAATGGAATGAAAGAATAATAGAAAAAATACTTTAAAAAACCAGCAAATTTTTTTTGTCTGTCACATTCAATGAAATATGTTTGAAAGAAAGGGTGCTGCCCCTTCTATATATATATATATATATATATATATATATATATATATATATATATATATAGAGAGATATAGAGAGAGAGAGAGAGAGAGAGAGCGTTAATTAATATAAAAATCCTGACAATTGAGTTTAACATGAAACAGATTGTCGCCCCTGTGTGCTGACTTCAATGTCCAATATATATATATATATATATATATATATATATATATATATATGTATGTATGTATATGTGTGTGTGTGTGTGTATGTGCGTGTATGTGTGTGTACAAAATATATATATATATATATATATTATATATGTGTGTGTGTGTTGAACAATAAATTATGTTAAAAAATTAAAATTTAAGACACACTGCGTTGTATATCTATATTTTTTGTTTTATTATTTAAATTAGTTTCCTCGACTAGTTTCGGCCAGATTAAGATCAGGAGAGAAAAAATCTTGTTAGTAGCACTGAACGACAGGTGTGAATGTCTGTCTTTGAAGAAACTGAACTTTGTAGTTTTCATTTGTTTTTTTTTATCGTAAATTATATATATATATATATATATATATATATATATATCAAGATGTTCACTTTTTAAATATCAACTCATAAATCTCCCTCTGAATTTTAATTATAAAGCAAGTCTTCACGTGTAAAACTGATGTTATAATGAGCATATAAATTGGCATTATAATCTTATATAATCCTATGATTATAATCGTATTATTGTATAATCTTATAAATTTATCTAATCTTATAATCTTCATTGTCTGCTTAGCATTAGATCGCATTAAGTGTATATTGTTTTAAGCGATTTCATTAAAACGATGTTGCTTGACTTTATTCACAGGTGTTAGATGCTTGTTGCGATTTCAGAAATTATTGTTTGATTTGCTGAACTTTTTGGTCATTCTAACATGAATAGACGAAAACGTAAGGAATATTTATGGATATCATAATCTTTTACTTTCAGAAAAGTGAAAATACAACTGAAATGATGTCTAAATTATTGCGAAGTTAAAGTGAATGAAACACCATTTCGAAAGTGTTTTGTGACAGCGGAACGATATGACATGATAGAGTAACATAAGTGAGGTTGATAGCGATAAGAACTTTTGTTAAGAAACTGAAAATGAAGCGCCTGAACACACCATCGTATATATATATATATATATATATATATATATATTTATATATATATATATAACAATACGTTAAATTTCTCTCTGCTGTCCACCGATTATGCCAAATCGTTAGGGCTTCGATTCCAGTCTGAAACAACCGTATGTCTAACCACACTGATGAGCTGTGATACAGGCCTGTATATGGATGACTATCTATCTATCTATCTATCTATCTATCTATCTATATATATATATATATATATATATATATCTTACTTATTATAAAACGCAGATTGTGTGTGTGTGTGTGTGTATGTCTGTAACGTTTATATATTGGATCTAATTTCCTACATTTTTTAGCCGATTTCAACAAAACTTCACAGGACTACATAAAATTACCTTGTGGTGGTTCTAATGGCGCCGAAAATGGGAAAACACAGTTGTTTTTTTAACAAAATCAATTTGAAAACACGATTAAGACACATCGTGAGAATGAAAGGGGGACAACTTACCCACGAAAATGTAAACAAAAGAGCATAGCATGATGAAAAAAAAGCCGAACTTGACGAAAACAAAATTTCATCGTCTAATGTTCATATTATTATTAAAGAGGAAAGATCAAAGTATTTTGGGGGTATTTTTTTACATTTTTTAATCGTTCCTAGCACGTCTGAAATTTTCGTTAAAAATATTGTTTTTTTTTGGTCAAAAAAAAGGACAGATAATCAATCATTTTCAATCATTTTTTTTCGATTTGATAAAAAAGATTAAAATCTGACTTTGATATTCTTTTAAAAATCAATTATCATTTTTTCAAAATTGATTTTAATAAAAACAGAAATTATACTGTTTATTTAAAATATTTTGAACCAAGCTTAACTTAGCTTCTGCGCCGAAAAAATATAATTTGAAAATAAAACAAAGCAGGTCATAACCTTTCACGTCGCTTGACGATTGACGAAAGGCACATTCATGACGTTTAGATAACTTACGGGAGGATAATTCTTTCTACGGATGGAAGGAAGTGAAATTATTTAAGTGAACAAATTATTTACCTCGTTACTTTTAAGGAAAACTTTCAGCGCTCTAATTTTTTATTTTTTTATTTTTTTTTGTACTTAGCTATCATTTTTACGTTTACGATGCTTTATGGAAAATATAAAGAAATTAAAAAATAAGACTGTTAATAGTGAGATTAAATTTCATAAGAAAAAGGTATCTAATTAATTTAGGTACCTTTCTTTATGAAATTTTATCAGAAGTGTACATAAATACTATAATTTTATGTACATTTATTACATTTTACTGTGTTATTTGTATTTCCATTCATTTTATTATTAATTTTGATATTTCATTTATGGAAAAAATGTCATAACTGATATTAATATAAAATAAGATCATATAAATTAAAGTTTAGCAGTAGTTAGATTTCATAAAATGATACAGTTACTTGTAGGTACCCTTCTCAGTTGAAATTGAAAACTCAAATTAACTTCTCCATACGTGTTTCGCAAAAGTAAAGGGCTTAACAGCGGAGAACAATGTTGAACTCAAATAATGCAACTAAATTGTATTCTGGTTGGTCTTCCGTACTTGATAATTACTGTCCGACTATAAACGCAAAAATTACATTTCTTAATTACCATGGCTAATCTGATTGGTCCAAATTATACAATTTTCAAAGTGCTAGACAATGACAATCTCACATTTTGAAAGGTTGATGTTGCTTTTTAACTAATGTTAAAATATTTTTAAAAATTCAATTTAAAATTTTTTTAAAATCTTTTAAAATTAAAGAAATAAGAAATAATTGTATTAAAAATTCAATTTTCATTGAAAAAATTTTTTGCTTTCAGAAAATATTGTCCATATTCATAAAAAACAAATTAAAACAAATAAAAAGCATTTGAAACTAAATAATATATTTGTTTTATTGAGTTTTGTATGTTACAATTCACAGCTGATTTTCAGGTACGTTGGCCAAAAAAAAAAAAAAACATGATTTGCATTCTTCAAAGCCTTGTGCTTTTAACTATTGTAATCACTAAAACCGATGGTCTCAATTTCTAGTTTTTCATAAAATTAGTTATGGGGTGTTAATAAATATAAAAAAATTTTTCTGCCATGACTTTAATAAAAAAAAAAACATATTTATAATAATTTCGATCATCTGTGAATAGTTTCTGAAAGTTTCATTAACATCTGACAATTATTTTTATTTTTTCAAGATTTTCCAAATTAATGTGTAAATACAAAAAAACGCGCTAAAATTATCTGTTATTTACTACCCCTTGTTGCGACAAAGAGAAACAAGGTTTTTAAATCAAAATTTAGAATATTCTAAAAGATGGAAAAATTTTTAAAATAATTAAAAAAAAATTTAGTCTATCCTCTTCATAAAAAACATAAGCATTTTGACGATAAAATTTTGTTTTCATAAACTTTGGCGTCTTTTTCATCAGACTATGCTCTATGTTTTAGCGATTCCGTGGAGTGACTTAGGTTAAAAAACCCAGGTTGTTTGTGTGTTTGTTTGTGTGTTTGTGTGTGTGTTCCTTTATATATGGGATCGAATTTCTTACATTTTTCAGCCGATAAAACAAACATCCACTTTTTTTTTGGCAGGTAATATTTCTTATTGTCTTGCACACTTTTTTCTTTATTTACATTCAGAATGCTTTAAAAATTCCATTTACAAGACAATTGTTTATAATAAAATTCTAATTCTATTCAATCGGGGACTCATCATAACGCTTGAAAACAATGTTTTTGTTTGAGTTTGGGTTTGACCAATTCGTAAAAAAAACAAAAACAAACTAAGACATGCGTATCAGTCAACCTAAACAATAATCTAACGATCTCTACTGATTGTACGAATCGAAAAATCGGATAATTCTTTATCTTTAGGGAAAGATAATTCCACGTACTTTAGGGCCGTTTTTTCAATTCCCTTTGCAATTTGTTACAAGGCAGATCAATAAGGCATTGGTTCTATTTGAAATTAATTCAATATTTAAAAGAAAGTATTAAGAAATAATTTAAAAATGCCGACGTAAGAAATCTGATAGACAAAAAAAACAACAATATTTCGAAGATGATAATTATTAAGGAAAGAACACAGTACTTATAATAAATTAATAAACCCAAATAAAGTTAATATTTTTGTATTAGAAACAACGAGTGGAAAATATATTCAAATCAGAATTCTAATTATAAATCACCACAAGCAAAATATGCAATTTTTTTCTGTATTCAATAAGTAAAAATCATAAATTGTAAAAAGATTACAGAGAAAGGCTACCTATATTTTTCAACCGATTTCAACAAAACTTCACTTTTTTTTTGGCAGGTAGTGTTTCTTATTGTCTTGCACATTTTTTTTTATTTTTACATTCAGAATGCTTTAAAAATTCCATTTACAAGACAATTGCTTATAATAAAATTCTATTCACCAATCGATAGACTCATAACGATTGTAAACAATGTTTTTGTTTGAATTTGGGTTTGACCAATTCGTAAAAAAAAAAAAAACTAATTAAGACATGCGTGTCCGTCAACCTTAATCTTTGTCAATTTTATTTTTCAGTCTTTATGATGGTCGATACTTGATCTATCTCTTACTGTTACATCCCCGGGCAACGCCGGGCTTCACTGCTAGTATATATATGTATATTGATAATATTAGTGGTCAATATATATATATATATATATATATGTTGAAATAGACAAAGTCCGACAATTATTTTAAGACATTTTTACATTTAAATACATTCTTTTTATAGATACAAATACTTAAGTAAATGCTCTGTTTTATAATAAACAGTATTAACAACATTTACAGGCCTGAAAATGTCCGAGAAATTTTCAGAGAAAATATTTGTCTTCTGACAGGAATCGAACCTGTATCCTCTACGGAACCGTCATATAGCCTAACGTGCCTTTAACCGATCGACCCACGGAGGATCGTTCGATTAGCAAGGTCGATTTTACTGCTTTTAAACTTCAATCTTCCATGAATGTCTCACGTGCATTCATATCTATTCAAAGCGTATCCAATCGATGTCTTAAAATGTCTTAATTATAAATATATATATATATATATATATATATATATATATATATATATATATATATAAGTGCGTAGGTATGCAGAAAATAGAAAAGAACACGTTGGGTGCATAATCCGGGGTTCCTTAGTATTTTTTGTTTTTAATTTTTAAGAAGACAGAAGTAGAGCTTATATTATAATAATATTTTTTGTTTAAAAATATGATTCCTTCGCTACATAAGAGTTCTCATGTTTCAAAAACAAGAGCCGAAATATCCAAATAATTATTAAAATTAAGTTGGATTATGGTGTTTAGTCCCGTTTCATCTTCAAGCGAAATTTTAGGAATAAGCTATCTGTCGGTTTACGTGTATTTTTTTTTTTTAGGCCCGGTCATTTTGGAATTCGTTATTGTGGGAGTGGCTAGACTATTTTCCTTCGTTAAGTGGTCGGAGAGTTAATTCTTATCAATAGATTCATCATCTTCTGAGAGGTTTTGCTAAGGTTTTTGAAACATGAGAACTCTTATGTAGCGAAGGAATCATATTTTTAAACAAAAAATATTAGTATAATATATATATATATATATATATATATATATAAATTCCTAAGTGGATAGAATCCAGGTAGAACTCGATGTCCAGGACAGAGTAAGAATATAATATAAAAGGCTCAAACACTAATATTACATGGTTATAATTTATTACATTGGGATTGTCATTTCGATCCAATTCATCGGACCTACAAAAAAACAAAACAAAAAAAAAAACGCTTACTCCTCATCGTTGCAAAGAACGTATCAACATGAGATATAGTTGCCATGTTAATTACTCTTCCATGTTGGCTCAAGGCATGATGGAAGAGCGCATTTTTTGCCAAGGGAGGTTGGCAATTCTTTCTGCGACAGACTGGATGCCAACTGAGGGTATAGAATTCAGCCTGTTCTGCAATGCAGAGCTGCAGTGAGAAGAGATGGATTCATTCCTTTCCTCAAGGATATTTCCCCGTAAGTTGCTCATCGATTCTTCAATTCCATGGTTGAAATTTCCAAAGACTTAAGTAGTTAAATCTGAAAGAAAAAGAAAAAATTCATTAGACTCTTAAACTTAATTCACATTTAAAAACGGTCCAAGTTATTGGATAAACCCTAAACATACATGGAAGATTGTAGTTTAAAGACATTAAAATCGACTAAGCTGACCGGACGCTCCTCTGTGGCTCAATCGGTTAAGGCACGTCATGCTAAATGACAGTTTCGTATAGGATACAGTTTCGATTCCTGTCGGAGAACGAATATTTTTCTATGAAAATTTCTCGGACATTCAGGCCAGTAAATGTTGTTAATGCTGTTTATTATAAACAGAGCATTTACTGAAATATTTGTAACTATATAAATATAACGTATATATATGTGTATAGAATTTTTATTGAATACAGTCGACAAGATACTGCGATTATTGTTTTTATTCATTTTTTCTTGTATGAATTCATTTTGTTTCTCTTCTGTCTGTAAAGTGCGTAAAAAACGGTCCAAACATTCTATATATCTGAGTGCTGGCCATCTTTGGAAAATAAAAAAAAAATTACATCCCTATTGATACATATACGGATAAAAAAATCATTCCTAATAATGGCTAATAGATTATAGAAAAGCACTCCGTTCAACAGAACATTGTGACAGCTTTTACAGACTTTATACACATAAAAGAAAAAACACTGATACGAGCACAAGAGAATACCTTTTAGTCGCCTTTAATGAAATTTGTACACACGCACACATACACACACATATATATATTTATATATAGATATATATACCTACATATATATATATGTATGTATAGGTGTGTATTTAAGACATTTTTTTAATGTTTATACGTCCTTTTTATAGATACAAATATTTAAGTAAATGCTCTGTTTATAATAAACAGTATTAAACAACATTTACCGGCCTGAATGTCCGAGAAATTTTCATAGAAAATATGCGTCCTTCAGGCCGGTAAATGTTGTTTAATACTGTTTATTATAAACAGAGCATTTACTTAAATATTTGTATCTATAAAAAGGATGTATAAACATTAAAAAAATGTCTTAAATAATTGTCGGACTTTCATAATGTATAGGAGTGTACAAGCATCTGGATTTGCATCCAAAGTTGAAGTTAAGCGATCCAATATTTTCACTGTAATACCAATAACTGAGGGTGTACCTGGCACAGGTAATTTTTTTCCAGCACTACTCCTACCCCCACCCCACTCCTCCTACCCCCACCTCCTTCCTACTCCCACCTCCTCCTAAACCCTACCCGCCTCCCCCTCCCCTCTCTCTTATCATCCTCCTCCACCTCATCTTCTCCTACCCCTCTCCTAAACCCTACCCGCCTCCCCATCCCCTCCCTCTCTTATCATCCTCCTCATTCCACCTCATCTTCTCGTACCCTCCTCCCAAACCCTACCCGCCTCCCCCATCTCCCTTCCCTCCTCTTATCATCCCTCCTCATTCCACCTCATCTTCTCGTACCCTTCCTCTAAACCCCACCTGCCTCCCCATCTCCCTCCCTCCTCTTATCATCCTCCTCATTCCACCTCATCTTCTCGTACCCCTCCTCCTAAACCCTACCCGCCTCCCCATCTCCCCTCCCTCCTCTTATCATCCTCCTCGTTCCACCTCATCTTCTCGTACACCTCCTCTTAAACCCTACCCGCCTCCCCATCTTCCCCTCCCTCCTCTTATCATCCTCCTCATTCCACCTTATCTTCTCTCACCCTTCCTCCTAAACCCTACTCGCCTCCCCATCTCCCCCTCTCTCCCCTTATCCTCCTCCTCCTCCTCCTTCCAGTGCTTGGCATAACCAAAGGAAGCCGACTGTAATAGGGCAGCTGTCTCTCTGCTGATTTGTGGGGACATTTTTGAAAGGAGACAGATGTCGTGCGATGATTTGCATCCCAGCGTTCACACGAGGACAAGAAGCTCGAAATGGTTCCAAATTCTGTAATTGATAACCATTCAGTTTCGATTAGAGATTTGGCTGGACATTATCCGGCTTTCCTTTTTTATTTAGTTATTTATTTTTCTTTTTCAGGTCACGTCCTCTGCGTCCATCTCAGAAGCAATTTGTTTAACTTCGACAAAATGAGCAACAGAGAAATACAGAAGACAACATAAATATATATCACTATTTTCTTTCTGATCGTTACTAAACCGATTTCACCAAAATATCCAAAAATTAGTGAATTGGCGAGGATATTGGGTAATCGGAGGTATATATATATATATATATATATATATATATATATATATATATATATTAGTGATTTGGGCCTTTTTCATTATTTCTCATATATATATATATATATATATATATATATATATATATTGACCACTAATATTATCTATCTATCTATCTATCTATCTATATATATATATATATATATATATATATATATATATAAAACAAACATATATAACAAATAGGTGTATATATATATATATATATATATATATATATATATATATATATATAATATATATATATATATATATATATATATATATATATATATATATATATGTATGTGTGTGTGTGTGTGTTATGGTCCGGTTCCTTGTACCACGGGTGATAGTCCAAGGTAGAACTAATAAAGAAGAACTCGAATACGGATATGGAATAACACAGATATATTACAAACAGGAATATATACAGAGAAGTAGAAAGAATTAGTACCCGAACAATCAGGTTTAGTAGTAATTGTCTGAACGCGACTCTGTTTCGGACTGCCTCTGACTCGACTGACTGACTCTGCCTGCTCTGACTGACTGACAGACTCATGACGGACTTCACTCCAGACTTCATACTGAACTCCCCTGCTTCATAGTCCATTATGTTATTATGGGTAAGGTCCCATAACAATATATATATATATATATATATATATATATATATATATATATATATATATAAACAAACATATATGAAGAAATATAGTCTTAAGGTGCGCTATATTTATGGAATAAAGTGCTCAATATCAGAGATAGAGCGTGTGTAAATATAAAAGTGAACATTGAAGTCAATATTTAGAGACGACAGACTGTTTCATGCTCGACGCAATAGTCGGCTGGCCTGACGGTTGCGTCTAGCATGAAACAGACTGTCGCCTCTAAGTGTTGACTTTTATACTTAAACAAACATCTAGCTATCTATCGTTAAATTCCCCGATCAATTCTGTGGACAAGACAAATTGGTATATCTTTTTAAATTTGGACTTTTTTAAATGAAACTTTAACAACAAAAACATTTCGATTTCATTTTTGCCTTGAAAAAATCGGAACACGAAACGCGTCGGCAAAATCTAAGTTTTTTTTCCAATTGTCATTTTATACCATAAACAAACATATATAACAACATGTATATATATATATATATATATATATATTCATACATGTTTCATTAAATAATATAAACAAGTGGTGTCTATTTATTTTATGTAAATTCTTTTCATAAACTCTGATAAGCTTAATGACATTATCATTAAACGAGGAAAGAAAATCATATATGATAAATGATAAATTTGGTCATGTGATAAAAATTTTTAGTCAATGAGGAGCATTCTTAATGTAGCGCGCGGTCTTCGTATACATGACGAATATAAGTTTGAAACTCGGCTTCGAATATTTCATTCCGATGTGCCTAATGCTGTAGTTATATACTCGGAAAACGATTTGAGTGACGTTGATAAAGCTCGATCGTCTGTAAACAAAACATTGTCCGAGCATTTTCGAGACGGAATGGCTTTCTGGTGGGGGGATAAGTATTTGACAGTGGTGATCTTAGGACAGAGTAATCATCAGCTGGCGAAAAGCATTGTGTAGCTGAGCCTTACAAACCAAAGAAATTCATGGAAAGATTCTCACTGAGTACGAACCCATATAAGGGATATTGTGGCACAACGTCTAGATGTCATTGATCAAAGTGAAGGATGGAAAACATCGCAACACTGAGTACACCAATATTTGTTGCTGATTAGCCAGTCATCAGGGTATAGGGCAATGATTCCGACCGGTGGGGCACATGTCTCACCGGTGGTGCATGGTAATATTTTGTTAGGGTATGCGTAGGATGTGTACCCTTCGGCTTATTATGGCAAGAGATTAAGGGGCAATACGAGAATGAGTTATTAACATTAATTTGCTGTAACCATATCCATCTTCATATTTTGCTGTAAATGATTTGTTATTGAAGAAAAGAAATCAACTGGATATCACTGAATGAGGAGACTTGAGGTTTAAGCTGACTAAATTGGTGTCTAATATAAAATCTATCTGTAGCAGGCATCACACACCAGGTCATTTCGTGATGAGCTCAAATTTCATTTGGCATTGTTATTTCATGATTAAAATGATCAAAAGTATATTACAGAATAAGATTTCTTTCAAATATTTTATATTTCTATCTTTCAATTCTCTATTAGATGTTTTGAAACTATATATATTTAACTGTCTTTTTGTTTTTTTAATTATTCTCTTTCATGGATGCCATGGTCTTTAGAGGCTTGTTTAGAGACCAAATTAATGGCCTTTTAAGTTTCCTTCACGTAAATTGCAGTAAAATTTTGAATCTGTAAGAATTTAATATTACAGGAGAAATATCAAAGTGGGTTATGACCTCAAATCGATTGGGATCCACTGCTTTAGATGTTTACTTTTTATCTAGCACGACTCAATAGTTTACTAGACCAACGTGAGCTAAGATTTCATTTGGCATTATTATTTCATGATTAAAATAATCAAAAGTATATTACAGAATAAGATTTCATTCAAATGTTTTATATTTCTACCTTTCAGTTCTAAACTCTCATATGAACGTCATACATGTCGTCCAGATCCTTTATAAAGAACGAGGTGTGTTAGAATGTGGCTTTAGTGCTGTAAATGATTTGTTATTGAAGAAAAGAAATCAACTGGATATCACTAAACGAGGAGACTTGAGGTTTAAGCTGACTAAATTGGTGTCTAATATAAAATCTATCTGTAGCAGGCATCACACACGAGGATCTCACTAACGGTCATTTTGTGATGAGATCAAATTTCATTTGGCATTATTATTTCATGATTAAAATGATCAAAAGTATATTACAGAATAAGATTTCATTCAAATATTTTATATTTCTACCTTTCACTTCTCTGTTATATGTTTTGAAACTATATATATTTAACTGTCTTTTTGTTTTTTTAATTTTTCTCTTTCATGGACGCCATCGTCTTTAGAGGCTTGTTTAGAGACCAAGTTTATTGCCTTTTAAGCTTCCTTCACGTAAATTGCAGTAAAATTTTGAATCTGTAAGAATTAAATATTACAGGATGGACCCCAGAATTTTAAAAATACCAAAGTTGCTCATGACCCCAAATCGCTTGGGAACCACTTGTATCAGTCAGTTAGGTGCCATGCGTGATACACGATTAGGTCATCATGTATCATTCGATCCATGACTGACGTGGCATATTTTTCCCGCAGTAGGTTGCCATTTCTTCCTGCAGTAGACCAGTTTACCCATAGCTGGAGAGAGAAGAAGAGAATTCATACCTTTCACAAGGATATTAGAACGTAAGTGAATGGAATGGATTCAACTGGAATTCGAACTCGGCTCTCTGATTCTCTCTCGATTCCCCAATCCGAGACGCTATCCATTGCTCCACCGTTCCTCCTGGTATTTGTATAGACAATCCAAACTAGATTCAGATTCATTTTCTTATTTGTGCAGGTTCCAGGAGATCAAAACACTGCACATTCTCGGCCTCAGTTTCTACCCTGAAGTGGAACGACTACATCGAATCCATAGCTGCATCTACTGCAAGGAAAGTTGGATCAATATGTCGTTAGAATCCTTCTTGCACATCTACAAACCTACCATACACCTATGCATTACTATAGCTGGTTTGGTGCTCTTGCTGTGCATTTCGAGATCCTTGACAAATTCAATGGAGGATCTGTAATGTATCTCTATAATATATTTCGGCAGACGAAATCAACTATTCCCCATATGAGTTAATTTTGGATTTTATTGTTTATTATTTATTTGCTCTGCATTCATAAATACACAGAGGTCTTTTTGCAGATCAGTTTCAATATTTTATATTACTATGATCCATGGATTATATACCAACGGATTTGCTACCTTTAATATATATATATATATATATATATATATATATATATATATATATATATATATATATATAATGCATGATAAATAAATAATCTCGACAAGTTTTGTCTAGTTATTTTAAGTAAATTCCTTTCTGGTCTGATAAGCTTAATCACATTATCGTTGAAAGACGAAAGGAAAACACTATATTGATACATGTTTAATTGTTAATGAAACATGCATCAATGAAAATTGCTGCCTAAATATACACAATATATATATATATATATATATATATATATATATATATATATATATATATATATATGATAAAGAGATAAAATTGCTATTAATATCTGACAATTATGAGGGAGGTATTTCTGCCGCTCACTGTATATATACAATTACTCTTAATTACAAATTAATGAGATCCAAACAATTTACCTCATACAGATGATCATTTCAACCATGGGAAAGTAGTATATATATATATATATATATATATATATATATATATATATATAGCACTAGTAAAATGGGGCGATTAATATGAAACAAGTAGCAATAAGCATTCTTTATAAATGGTATGTAACGAACAAATTAAATTTGTTGATTATATGCGGTATCTCTCTTCTTTTTAATATACAAACTTTTTTCTCTCGTTGGAACTACTATAAGCTATTCCTTATATATATATATATATATATATATATATATATATATATATATATATATATATATTTATTTTTTTAAAATTATAACATAAATATGTTATAAAATCATTACAAAAATAGCCATTTTGTTTCAATTTTTTTGGTTTGTATCATGATGATGTTGAATGTATCTCAACATCATCACTTGATAAGACACCATTGTAATTGTTATAATTTTTAATTAAATAATTATATCTGCTCTACTCTGTATTGAGCACTCTTTTAAGAATAGTAATTGTTGGTTATTGAATTTATTCTGTATACACCAATCCTATACTTGATATATATATATATATATATATATATATATATATATATATATATATATATATATATATGTGGAGAGAGAGTGAAAGAGCGAGAGATAGATTAATAATTGCATAGATAGGTAGAGAGACAGATAGACAGAGAGAGAGAGAGAGGAATTAAAATCTGAAAACTTTAAAAACACAAAAAATGGGTCTAGAAATCCTTATAATATTTACAAAATGTTTAATATTGTCCGTCTGTGTATGTGACGTCACAAAAATGGCAGTCACCATGAAATAGGAAAAAAAAACACAAATGCGCGATGAAAGACGAGTCTTCCTTGCCAAAGTCATAAATCTAACATTGGTTCTAATAGAAATTGACGTTTCTTTTCAGCCTTCCCAAGGCTATAAGAAAAGCTAATATGGATTATCTGAATCTATGACTTAATAGTATTCATCGCCACCGACGTCTCAAAAATTACAAGCAGACAACGAAGAAATTGATGACGACTGCATTCAGATATTTAACGCAGTTAGCTTCTGTAAAATATTGGACCCGCTGAGGATAGGTTTTATTTTAAATTAAACCTGGATGTTTGCGCAAAGTTGCCCCTTGCTACACGCAATCATTTCCCACAATTTTATCGTTAGAGAAAAAACAACCATATTGCTTGATATGCTGATCGATATGCTTGTTTTTTTCCGCATCCAACGACTGAGGATGCTGTTGTTTTAGGCGTACAAGCGTCGCTTCGCTCGCTTGATGCCATGATTTTTGAGATGGAAGTTTATAGTGACATCGTGAGATTGTAGTGTTGGCAATATATAATAATATATGTACAAGGTTTTAATTGTATAGTAATAAACGTCTTGGGTTAGTAAATGTTTGTCCCTTGCTTTTTTGGGCTTCTCTCGTACTTATATGGCTTCTCATTCTCTGAGAGAAATTACAGACCACGCATGCGCATAAACGTATAAAACTGTCAAAATTATTTCCTTACTTGCCTCTGGTCGCGTCGTCTGCCTCCAAATATGTTAGATTATTTCCAATCGGAAAAGCTGCCTGGGGTTAAATATGTTCAATATCATACACACGCATGCACAGACACAAACACACGGACATAAAGACAAAGGCACACAGACACACAAATAAGCACACACACACACACACACACACACACACACACACACACACACACACACACACACACACACAGATTGAAGGAAGTCCTACGAAGTTCTTACCGACAAATTCATTGAATCGGAAGGAAATCAAAATTAAATTATCGAAAATGAAATTATTGCTGATGTCAATATAAAGTCGTCAAATAGTTACATAATTCTATATCTATCTATCTATCTATCTATCTATCTATCTATCTATCTATCTATCTATCTATCTATCTATCTATCTCAGTCTTTTCCTACATGTCTATCTTTGTCAGTCGATTCATATCTCAATCTTTATCTCTCTCTCCCTCCCTCTCTCTCTCTCTCTATCTATCTATCTATAGACAATGACCTGTTCATCAGTTCAATTACTTCCGTCTCTTTGTTATTTCTCCCTCTTCCCTTTTCAGAAAGAATAAAGGTGTATCAGGTGCGTAATTATATCGTTCATGTTGATTTCGACTTCTCTCTTTAAAAGGCAAATATATATATATATATATATATATATATATATATTATTATGTACACACACACACATATATATATATATATATATATATATATATATATATATAAAATATATGTGTGTGTGTGTACGTGTGTGTAATATATATGTATATGACTGACTAAGAGTGGAAAAAAATCAATATGAACAATTTAAGATGCACATCTGATATCTATCTATTCATCTATCTATCTATCTATCTATCTATCTATCTATCTATCTATCTATCACTGGAAGTTGTCCTGAAACGTATGTCATATCACTTTTAGTAATAATAACATGAAGCATATGCAAGTCGATATATCTGCAGAGAAAATATTTGTCTACAAGACAGTGGCCATTCGAATGCGGTCTGCACCTGTGGCGATGCATTTGCACCAATGTTTGACCCCGCTTGTCAAATCCATTTTGCAAAAGTCTTTCAGGCACTCTTGCTGTAAAACGTTGGCTTGCCATTTCGTAGTTTCACTTCAACCCAGGTGTTGATTCTTCATCTTCTTCACCCATCTTTACACATGAACCCCCCCCATCAATTGTCGCCACGCCATACGCAATTCTGAACTCTCTATGGATGCCGCCAGCAATGTACACACTTATTTGGTCAAGAACTTCGACGACAACTACTTGTTTCCATTTCATATTCATACTTCTGTAATTGAAAAAAAAATCAAGCTTTGCTTTCGGGCCAACTTTTGCGTGTCTCTCTCTCTCTCTCTCTCTCTCTCTCTCTCTCTCTATATATATATATATATATATATATATATATATATATATATATATATATGTGTGTGTGTGTGTGTGTGTATTTATTTTAGTCATATCAAAATCTGAGTCTACTCACATTCTCCCTCACAATCTACTTTTTTTCAAATCGCATTGATCTATCTCAGTCGATTCATGTCTATCTATCTATCTATCTATCTATCTATCTATCTATCTATCTCAGTCGGTTCACTCATATCTATCTATCTATCAATCTATCTAAGTCGATTCATTGATATCTATCTATCTCAGTCGATTTATTGATATCTATCTATCTATCTATCTATCTATCTATCTATCTATCTATCTATCTATCTATCTATCTCAATCCTTATCTATCTCCGTCTAGCAATAATATGAAATGTCTATTAACAGGTTCACTCTGAATTCAAAATTGCTATATCATTTCTGTTTTCCAACTTGATAAACATTAAAGCCCCTATCGACTAGTTTTACTAAATAGCAAACTACTGAATACTGCAACTAGTAATTAGTTTATTTTATGAAAATGATATTGGAGGAAAATTGCAAATATTAGCTTTATCTTTACTAAGTTTCACTTAGTCTTTCCCAAGGCCACAAGTGTTGACGACCCCCAGTGAGAACCTAAATCTCTACAGTTATCATGGCGTTTGAGACAACAGAGTTAAACCATACTGTAGGTTCACAATCAACATATTGCCGCTAGTTTTATGATTATGACTTGTCCGTTGTTATCTTCATCTTTTGTTCTCTGAAATTGTCTGATGAACAAATAATATGAAAGAAATGGCATTTATTAAAGGAAACAAAACCTTAAATACATATGTCGATTTTCTAAAAAGCAAATTAGCATTAATTAATCGGATTATTATTTGCTGTCACATTAATGTTAAATATTGACATCTGTTCTCCTATAAAGTGGGGGGGAAGTAGAGATTCGAATTCTATCGGAGGGCATTTTTATTTATTGAGTCTCTTGAATGCGCAGATCGGTAAACTCAATTCACACTGTCAATATAAATCTGTCTCAGTCTATTCATATCTATCTATCTATCTATCTATCTAAGTCGATTCATTGATATCTATCTATCTATCTATCTATCTATCTATCTATCTCAGTCTATTCGTATGTATGTATGTCTGTATCTATCTATCTATCTATCTATCTATCTATCTATCTATTTCAATCTATTCATATCTATCTATCTATCTATCTATCTATCTATCTATCTATCTCAGTCTATTCGTATCTATCTATCTATCTATCTATCTATCTATTTCAATCTATTCATATCTATCTATTCGTATCTATCTATCTATCTATCTATCTATCTATCTATCTATCTATCTCAGTCTATTCGTATCTATCTATCTATCTATCTATCTATCTATCTATCTATCTATCTATCTATCTCAGTCTTTATCTATCTATCTATCTCTGTCTGGCAATGATATGAAAGGAATATAAACATCTCCACTATGAATTCAAATTTGCCGTATCAATTTTGTCTTCCAGCTTGCTAACCATTAAATTCCTAAAATATCAATCAACTGAATACTTTTACTTGTACTTAGTTTTTTTTATGAAAATGATATTGAAGTAAAAATCCAAATACTAGCTTCATTATTACTAACAGGTCATCTACTGAAATATGAGTATCGACAAAATAACGTTTAGAGTAGTTATTTTTAATAAATTCGCCCTAAACAAAGGCGATATTACCACAAAGTCACAAGGGGGTCACTGACCGTAAAGTAATGAAAAGACTTTGGAAGAAACCAGAAACCCAATCCTAAACAGGAAACAAGCGATAAACCTCTGTTACTTTTCAAAAGAACGGGGAGGAGTGTGAACCGGACGATAGACAAACCTGTCTACTCCTACTGGTGATAGGAAATAATGTCACGCAGACGCAGAGGCCGTTCTTAAATTTGGTTAGATTTATCGCATTCATTCAGGCTTGTGATATATCAGTTGCATTTTCTTCAAATCAATGTGAACCAGACAACAGACGAATCCATCTACTCCTATTGAGGAAAAATACATAAATAAATTGCAAATAAAATTTCGCTGTTTAGACGGATATGTTAGAACATAGAGAGGAAGTGGGTTTTAGACAGAACCGGAAACCCAATCCTGAACCGGAAACAAAGGATAAACAGGATTCCTGTTCAAAAGACGGGAAGGAGTAGAACCGGGCAATAGGCGAATCTATCTACTCCTATTGAGGAAAAATGAATAAATAAAAAAAAAATAATAAATAAAACTACAGAATTGGGGCGGAGACGTTAGATGTACAGTTGAAACTGACTTTAGAAGGAACAGAAAACTCAGTTGTAAAGTGGAAACAAAGAAAAAGCTCTACTCCTGTTCAAAAACCGGGGAGGAGTGTGAACCGGGCGATAGGCAAAGCTATCAACTCCTATTGATAAAATAATAAAATAAATTGTAAACAGAATTTCGTTGTTGAGGATGAAGACGTTAGAATTGAAGTGCACTTTAAAAGGAAGCGGAAACCCAATCGTAAACATGAAACAAGGGATAAACCACGACTCCGGACGAGAGGCGAACCTATCTACTCCTATTCGTGATTGGAAATAATGTCACCTAGACACACAGGCACGCTCGTACGCAGACACACATGCCTTTCTTAATTTGATCAGAGTTACTGCATTTCTATGGGGTTGTGATACATCGATCGTATTTTCTTCTGATTTATTTTCAATGTTTTAATGTGTATTTTTTAGCGATTATTCACATACACACACACACACTTATAAGAAGCAATATATACAGACACAGGCGCACACCAAACACGGACATTTCTAAATTTATAGAGACATATGCTTACGCATATAATTGGAATTTACGCATAATGTTTAAAAGTCCACATAATGTCTCTGAAGAAGGCTCATGTGAGCCGAAAGCTTAGATCAAGGAACAGCTTAATAAAAAAAAATATCCAAATGTTGGACAATTTCCCCCCCCCCGGAAGTAAAGCAAATATACGGAGTACATAATAGATATTCATTTTCTGTTATATTTAACAATATATGTTCATATATATATATATATATATATATATATATATATATATATATATATGGAAATGGACAAAGTCCGACAATTATTTTTTAAGACATTTTTATGTTCATACATTCTTTTTATAGATACAAATATTTAAGTAAATACTCTGTTTTATAATAAACAGCATTAATAACATTTACCGGCCTGAACGTCCGAAAAATTTTTATAGAAAATATGCGTCATCCGACAGGAATCGAACCTGTATCCTATACGGAAGCGTCATATAGCCTGACGTGCTTTTACCGATTTCGCCACAGAGGAGCGTTTCGGTAAGCAAGGTCGATTTTACTGTTTTTAAACTACAATTTTCCATGATTTTCTCACGTACATTCATATCGGCTCGACGCGTATCCAAAACAAATGACGTAAACAAATGAATGCCAAAAATGTCTTAAAAAATTGTCCTCTGACATTTTGTTTACATTTGGCCGAAACGGTTAATGGCATCATGTCAAGACAGGCTATAAACGCTCCTGACGGTTCCGTCATAGGATACAGGTTCGATTCTTGTCGGAGGACGCATATTTTCTATGAAAATTTCTCGGACATTCAGGCCGGTATATGTTGTTAATACAGTTTATTATAAAACAGAGCATTTACTTAAATATTTGTATCTATAAAAATAAATGTACAAACATAAAAATGTCTTTATATATATATATATATAATGTATTAGTCTTGACAAAAACCAGCCTTGGAAAGAGGCTTGATCTGGAAGAATTTTTAATGTTGAAAGACTTCCAATACACTGACAATTATGCACCTAGATTCCCGGGAAGGCGTTCGATGGAACGATTCTGATGGCTTCGAGTATCGGAAAAAGCAGTGAAATCGATTACATTTCGGAGAATATATTAATTCATCGCGTTCGAACACATCTGACTTGAAGCATCGAAATTAAATGAAGCAAACCTTCTTTGAACGGAGACATCGGGGGGAATCGTTTTTTACAAGTGAAAAGATGTAAAAAGAGTGATTTTTTTTAATGTCTACTCAAGTCACGTCTTCCTGAGATACTAAATAACTATTTCTCTTCTCTCTCTCTCTCTCTCTCTCTCTATATATATATATATATATATATATATATATATATATATATATATATATATATATATATATGTACACGCACCTGGTGTAAACAGCAAAATTGTCCAAATCGTGTAACAGCAAAATTGTCCAATTGTTAGAGTAAGCTTTGAACCGTTGTATCTTAGAAATGAATAAAGATATCTTACTGGAATTCTTCGAAATTTTTATAATGCTATTGGAATCTACTTGGAGCACTAACAATGTATAATTACTCTCTAAGCTAAACAGAAGTAGCATGATGAAATCGATCATAAACGAAAATGACATATTCATCATTAATTAATCATAGGTAAGGATTGGAAGCTCGTGAAGTACTGAAATAAAGTTTATATATATATATATGTATATATATATATATATTATTCTAGGCTCATTTTTCAACTTATTCAAGATGATCTTCGCCCTGTATAAACCTCTAACTTGATGTCCTGGAGTAAAAAGGTGCCTCACACATTTCACGCACGATTTCATTTTCGAGCCATTTTTCGCTGCTCTTTAGACTGTCATAGCTGAAACTCCTCATAGACTGAGTTGGATCTTTTCTAATTCATCTCTCTTTAGCACTAAGTTGAAATAATGATCCCTCTTCCTGTTGCAACCTCCTCATCCTGTTTTCCTCTCTACTATTCCCTCATTTTAAACTTATTCACCGTTCTCTTCATGGTTCTCGAATGGATTTTAAAGTTGGAAATCAGAGTATGAATGTTGGTATCAATACTGAAGGCCTGAATTATCTTTTTCCTCTTACCATTGCTCACTTGGGAAGACATAGTGGGGTTGACACAAATCTATTTTAAAGTGTTCTCTTTCTAGCTGAATAGTTGCAAAGTTTTTTCAGTGATTCTTACGATAAATGCCATGAAGATGGCCAAACTTCTTATCTGAAAACCTGGCAAAATGAAACTTAATTAGTTTAGTGGATTTTCAAATATTAAACATTTTTGTGGGATAAACGATTTGGCTGTTACACCCGTTATATATGTATATATATATATATATATATATATATATATATATATATATATATCAACCAGCTTGTCTAAATCGTTTTCACAAAGCGAGAGCAAGATCTAAAAGGTCAGCCAATCTAACAGTGAACTCATCCCACAATCCTTGCTCTTGCTCTATATGTGGCCTCCTTTGTAAATCACAAACGGGTCTTTAGATTATCGCACAAATTTTCATAACTGAATCAATTAAGTTGTCAGATCCTCATACGTCGAAACCGACGGGAGAGGCCATTATATATATATATATATATATATATATATATATATATATATATATATATGCATTTCATTGAATGTGCCAAATATAGGTTTTTCTAATGTACTTATTTGGGTGGGGCCACGAGAGTCGAGAGAATGTCCGTAATTATCATTGTCTTAAGGACTTTCGGCGAAGTAATTTGCCATTTTCAAGACTAATTATTGTGTTTAGATAACTGAGCCTCTTTATACAAAACAATTTAAGCCTCACCCTTACACTATTTGACAACGGTAGTAATGTGTTGGTTGACATTTAACAGGCACCTCAATATGGAATCATAACCACATCTACTTCCAGAGAATACAACTTCGAACATAGACACAGGGAAAAATATTAACAACGAACGCTCTAAAAATGGCTAATGATTTGTCCGAAAATACTCGGGACAATAATTATTACGGGCAGTTTTTATACTCATTAGTTCTATAAGAATTTAATAAAGAAAATGATAGGATTTTCCTTGTCACATTCAATAATACGTGTATAAAAGAAAGGTTACTGCCTAAATTGACAATATATATATATATATATATATATATATATATATATATATATATATATATATATCCTTTATCTTTTTATGGAAAAATTTCCAAAACAGAGAATGAAGTAGTGTTTCATTAATTTCGATTTTGAATAAAATCTTTTTAGTACCATCATAGTTAGCTACCTGAAGACACATTTGATTTATCGTTGAAACAAAATTTTGTAGTGGATATTTACATGTCTTAATGTAACAATGGATAATAATTATTTACTGCTCTACTTTTGTATTGAGCCTTGTTTTAAATTAATATTTTGAATGTAGAAATTTTATTCTTCGTTCTTTTACATTGATTGTTTATTTAGTATTTTATGGTGGTCTGGGATGGTAATGATATAAGTGAGGTACCCCACAAGACACATGGCCTGAAGATTGCATACATCACTCGGTTTAGACTACATTCAGTTACTTTTTACGCACGCGAATGTAAACATATTGTATATATATATATATATATATATATATATATATATATATTGGAAAATTGGAGTTTAGATGTGCTATATTCGACCTTGGATAAAACGCTTAATATCCTAGCGGTATAGGCACGTCAGCGTATATGACGGTTCCGTATAGGATTCAGGTTCGAATCCTAAAAAGAACGAATATTTTCTAGAAAATTTCTCACATTCAGGCCGGTAAATGTTATTTAATACTGTTTATCATAAACAATCATTTGCTTAAATACTGTATCTATAAAATAACAACGTTAAACATATTAAAATGTCTTTAATAAATAAAATTGTCGGACCTTCCATTTCTTAATATATATATTTGTTTATTCGATACGTGCAGTTATGAATCTGAGATATGGAAAATTGTTTATATATAAATTCGAATTGTCTACCGAACGCTTTGTCCCTACGGTAAGGCACGTCCAAGAGTTTAAAAAAAGGTTCGAATCCTATAATAACGAATATTTATATATATATATATATATATTCAGGCCGGTAAATATTATTTAATACTGTTTACTCCTAACAGAGCATTTTTAAAAAATTCTATCTATAAAATAACAACGTTAAAACATAATAAAAATGTAATAAATAAATATACATGTTTATTTATATAAACATATATATATATACATATATATATATATATATATATATATATATTTATTTCGTCATATATATATATATATGTATATATATATATATATATATATATATATATATATATGTATATATATATATATATATATTAGAGAGAATTTTTGCGTCCACGTTCTTGCAATATTTCACCTTATTTTTAAACTTTCTTACAATATTTCGCCTTTCGTTTTTAAACTCTAGGAGTGGTAACAGGATACGGCAGTATATATATATATATATATATATATATATATATATATATATATATATATATATATATATACAGTTAAAAAAAAAAACAACTGGAATCAAGACTATAACCAGCGACAATAGAAAAACTGATTCAAAGCTCGAAAAGAATAACTTCCCGCCCCTCGTTGACTAGGATCAAACTGTAGTATCTGTTCCAGCAGCCGACCGCCGGCCTACAGCTCAGGCCATCATCATTCACAGTTCCTGTTCGCCATCGGCTGCAAAACTGCCTTTTCACGACAACGCTCTTCACCAATTTTAAAATTGTCCTTTTCATGACAACGCTCCTCAAGGGACAACAAACCTGTCCTTTTCAGCAACACTCTTTTCAACCGACTTCCATAATTGTATTTCTCCGGAAAACACCCTTCTCACCCTTTACATGAAGATGCAGAATGTATTTGATTACAGTATAGTAGTTTGATATGTTTAGGGTTTATTTCAGGAAGTATAATGCTCTTTTTGATTTATGTTAATATTTCTAATGGCTCGTTTAATTTGTTCATCAACGATGTAATTCGGAAAAGTCATTAGAAATGCGAATTTATTTAATGGCGCCTTCCTTGATGAATTTCATCTTAACATCAAGAAACTGAATAGGAAACTAGGAAGGATCAGTATAAAAATAAGTAGACACAACAAGTCTATATTATTCAATGAAATACACACACACACACACACACACACACACATATATATATATATATATATATATATATATATATATATATTATATAACAAATTTCAAAAATTACCATAGAATGGCGGTGAGATCTAATTTAACCGACAAAACTACGTCAGTCTTATTCAATATTATATACCCCTACATGAGATAATTTTAGATTTTTATTGTATATATATATATATATATATATATATATATATACACGCAAGTGTATATATATATATATATATATATATATATATATATATATATATATATATGTATATATATATATATATATATATATATATATATATATTAGTCTTATTCAATATTATATACCCCCACATGATGTAATTTTTTTTGATTTTGTTATATGATATATATATATTTTTGATTTTGTTGTGCAATTTATTATGTTGTTCCAATAAATACAATGAGCTCTTTTTTGTGGTCCAGTTTTAATATTTCATATTACTAGATTCCACGTGGATTATGCACTAGCATACTAGGTATGTGTCCATTCGCATAAATACAGTAGTATATTACTGTATGTTGGTCTGCAGTTGGAGATTCGGCTCCAGCTGTCCTGATGAAATTCTCTGCCTTCTGGCAGAGAGAAACCTCAGACGAGGCTATGTCGAAGGGTAGATTCTCGTCTCGGGAAACAGCTACCCGACTCCGTTTTATACGGGGTCTACGGGGAATTTTTTGCCGAGCCTATGGGCTCGGATACTCGCCATTAAATTCGGCCATGTGCCACATCTGACCACCTGTGACTGTTGGTAGATATCCTGCAGTTGAAGATTCATTGTGGAATTCACTTTTAGCAGTTGACGACTTCTTCGACGCGCCGCTGGCGAATCTTATATGTGTTGTCCGTGTCTTAAGTATTAGCATATCGTGATTATTCTATTCAGTAACCATCCCTAAGTTACAACATATTATATCCCAACGGATTCTTTACAATTACATTATTCATTTTATATATATATATATATATATATATATATATATATATAAAAAGGCTTTTATGTTTATACATTCTTTTTATAGATACAAATATTTAAGTAAATGCTCTGTTTATAATAAACAGTATTAAATAACATTTACCAGCCTGAATGTCTGAGAAATTTTCATAGAAAATATTCGTCCTTTGACAGGAAATATTTTCTATAAAAATTTCTCTGGTCTTCATGCCGGTAAATTTAATATTGTTTATTATAAACAGAGCATTTACTTAAATATTTGTATCTATAAAAATAATGTATAAACATAAAAATGTCTTAAAATAAGTGTCGGACTTTGTCCATTTCATAATATATATATATATATATATATATACACATATTATGAATTCTGTTTTTGGCAAAAAGTGATATTTTACCAAAAAGAACGTGTAAATCAAGAGAATGTACAATACAATTTTCAAAAATCGAAAGTATAGGACAACTTAAGATATGAAATATTTAAAACACCGACCTTTACACTACCAGGTAGAAGAAAAATTATCTGAGTATCGAAAAGTTAGAAAGCCAACAGAAAAGAGAAAAAAATGAAAGACAATGATCAGAATAAGCAGAAAATAATAAGGCAAACATATCGATAAATAAGACGGAACTAAAACACAACAAATAAATGTAAAGCTATTAAAATCTTAGCAATACATATTCTTCCCGACATTTTCAATGTGATCAACTAGAATCTAGAAAAGATACCAAAAATAGATATTTCAGAAAACATTTTACCATATATAGCACGCAGCACTCCAAAGTAGATTCAGATCAAGTGTTCCTCTCTAAGGCAGATTGAGGTAAACGACTGGTTTTAATGATTTTAACGAGAACTTACAAGAATACAACCACAGGCCATGAATCAAGAATTGGATGCTAAAGTTTCTTTACCGGAATGAATCAAACCAAAAAGCTATATTCAGTTATCAATTACCTCCAACAAATCTTACAAGTTCTACTAATATACTAACAGGATACCAACAAGCTATGAACTAATCTGAAAACCATTACATCAAAATCCTTGACTCCACAAAGACTAATGATCCTGGTAACATTCCTATGCTGTATTTATTAACAATTCACCCTGAGATAACTCCAGTTTTTTAACCATTGCCAGATAATTAAATGTTTCCCAAGTCTATGGAAGATATCAGCCATATGCGTTGTTTACAAGAATGAGGTTGAGCCATGTCTGCGTTAAAATATCGCCACATCAGCTTTATTGCCATCAGACTTTATGAATCTGTTATCAGCAAGTAAGTTGTCGATCGTCCCAACAGAAACAGAAAAAAAAAACTTTCATAACGACAAACAGTATGGATTTTACTCCCATAGGTCCACTGCTGATGTCTTAACTGTCATTACCCGTAGAATTAGCAAAGGGGTTGCTAATAAATTCATCGCCTCAAAGTCCTTTGACAATGTGTGGCAGAGAGGGTTGCTATCCAGCTATGGAATCTCTGGAAGTATTTTTCAATTATGAAATCCTCCCTAGGAGGATAGATCCACGATGGTCCTCGTTAATGGCCAGTGTTCTAAAACCCCGGAGATAAATGCAAATATTACCCTAAGGTTTACTCCTCGATATTATCCGTTTGCTGCTTTATTTTAACGATCAATCTGAGAAAATTCTCAAATTATTTGTAAATGTATATGCAGACGATACCTCAGTTTATGGGTGCATCTCCAAAATTCTAGACTGCTCTATCCTGATTTCTTATCTGACCAAGCTCTCACAGCTCAATGAGCGAAAGACTGGCTTGATACTTAAAAATAACGCTGGTCAAGTTTCATCATCTTTGAGCAGACCCTAAATATTCTTCAGTCCTGATGAATAGTTGCACTTTCAATAAGGCTACCTGCCTTGAACGTCTCTTGGGACTCAAGGTTAGTCTAGACCTCAAGTGTAACTTTTATGTACGAATAACTGCTAAAGATGCTAAAAGAAGGTTCAGTTCCTTGTACCACGCTAGAAAGTACCTCAGTCCTCCGGTTATCCTTTATCTTTACAAGAACAGACCAAAAATGGAGTATTGCTGCCATACCTAGGCAGGAGTTACCCAATTGTCAATCTATATAGCCTTGATAGATTTCAAAAACATTTAAGCAGCCTTGTAGGTGATGAATTATTTTCCAACCTATAGACGAAAAGTTTCAAGCCTTTCGCTATTCTACTGCTATTTCCATGAAAACATTCAGATATGCTCCATTCCTTCGTTTCACAAGTTCAAAGCCCCTCACCTTATTAACTCTTCCTTCTTCCCTTCGTATTCCATTGGTAAAGAGGAAGTTCCACTTAAACAGTTTCTTCGCCGGAACTCTTAAACTCTCCAGATCGAGTGTCAGCAGTTATCTGTCCTACAGATGCCTATATGTTTCTTACTTCCTCTTTTTATGCCCTTACAACAACCACATTCAATAATCGTCAACACTTCGAGTAGTTCTTGGATCTTGTGAAGAACAGCATAAAAAGAGATGACCGATAACTATTACGAGCATGGTACCCTGAATTTGACGAAGATCTCAATATTTGCGCACTCTGGGTTGATTCATTCAAGATTAAAAGTTCACAGCAATGTCTTGACAGACGCATATTTTAGTAAACAGGAAAATCCAAGATGTCACTTTGGAGCATCTAATATCTGGGTTCTCTATTGGCCATCTAATATCTGGGTGCTCTAACGACCATCTAATATCAGTGTTCTCTATTGGCCATCTAATACCTGTGTGCTTTATTGAACTTCTAATATCTGAGGTCTATATAGACTATGTAATATCTGGGTTCTCTATTGGCCATCTAATATCTGGGTTCCCTATTGACCATCTAATATCAGGGTGCTCTATTGAACTTCTAATATCTGTGTTCTCTATTGATAATCTAATATCTGTGTTCTCTATTGTCATCTAATATCTGGGTGCTGTAATGACCACCAATAATTTGGTTCTTTATTGACCATCTAATATCTGGGTGCTGTAATGACTATCAAATATCTGGGTTCTCTATTGGCCATCTAATATCTGGATGCTCTAATGACCATCTAAAATTTGGGTGCTCCAATGACCATGTAATCTCTGGGTGCTCTATTGAGCTTCTAATATTTGGGTAGGCAATTGCTTGCATTGGAAGGTATGACAATATTGTAACATTCCTCATGCAAGGAAATGGTATGAATACACACCATTACCAGTGGTAGAAGATGAAAAATTTACAGTGGCTCTGAAACTTCGCTATACATACCATTTACATTCTAAAAGTCAAGCGGCCAGATATCATAATTGTTGTGGAGCTCTTCCCTTTTTACATAAAATGGACTTGTCCAAAGTATACTTGTACTGACAGAGAGAATCCCTGCTGTTGAGATACATTGAGATACGTGGAGATACGTTGAGATACGTTGAGACAGGTTGAGAGATACGGAGACAGACACATGGTGTTCTTAGAGAGTTATACAAGAGTCCAGAAAGAGAGATGATTACGGCTTTACTTACAGAGACTTGTACATATACTTTCTACTAACCCGCATTCCTGGACTACTAATCTTCACTTCAAGTCTGTATTCTTATGCTTAATACACTTATTTTTCTATCTCCATTGCTGGCGTTGTTTACTTATTTGTGCAGGATTCCATTCATGGAATCCACAACAATAATAAAAGACTTTAAACAAACCATTAGAGTTGTCTCATAGATATGGTCAACATTTCCAAGTCGGAAGGTTGGCCATGTCTATGAAATAACCCTGACGAGGAGTAGGAATAATTTTGGTGCAACACGAAATTGAAATCTTTCTTACTGGTCGAATAACTGATGGAATAATTGGATACTGTAAGGTATGTCTTTTCTTCTTTGACAAACATTTTCGAACTGGAGGAATTATGTCCAAGTAACATGATCTGCTGGTTCTTTCAAAGACATTGACACGGCACATAGCATATATTTCCTTTTCTTGCTCAACAACTTGTGAAGATTTCTTGCACAAGTGTTGTAGTATATCTAAAGAGCGAAAGCCTTGTCTTGGTCAACAATTTTGTATCCAAACTATAGGTGACAGGCTTTCCTAATCGTGATAGTTATATTGCCTTTGTGTGACGCAAAAGGTACTTCACCCTGAATATTGTAGACGTTATCTGAAAGGGATAAAAACGGGCTAGATAAAATGTCTTCTTTATTTAAATTAAAGTTTGTATAGCGAAAAAAAAAGGAAACTTTTTAATGGTAAATTTTCCTCCAAAGTTGTCGACATGTTGTATCTGCAAAAGTTAGAAAATAAACATTTCTTACGATGCAGAAATACGTGTTAACGAAAATTTATGGCTGGTAACAGAAGACATTTAACTTATCCCGATTGTAGGTGATGGATTCAATTCGAGTGATCATACCTAGAAAACGGACGTAGTTGTAGACATTCGATTTCAAAACGTCTTATACACGTATAAGATTAATCTCGAAAAAATGTTTTCTATTTTAATTCCTTCTGTGTAGGGCGTTTTTTTTTTTTTTTTTTAAAAAGCTCGTTGTAACTTTTTAAGTTTCTTTCTTTATGGTAGCTCCAATTACTAAATGTATTTAGAGTTTCTCAATGTCATAGAAGTTATAAAAAAAAGAAAACAACTCAGCTAGATACAAATTGAAAATATTTATTCTTATTTTATCATATTAAAAGCAATGTGTAAGCCTGCCGGCAATTCGAAGATATGTAATTCCTTTTATTTAATAAAAATATTCATATTTATAAATTCTATAATTTGTAGTTTCTAATATGGGAACGATATTAAAAACTGCCACCCATTTTCAAAAATCGTTAAACATTAAACATCATTGTAAATGGAAAAATAAAGAAAAGATTTAAATTTCTCATTTGAATTGAAAACTCTTTTAAAAGAATATAAAATAGAGTACGTTACATAAGAAAAATAAATATATATATAATAATATATATATATATATATATATATATATATATATATATATATATATGGGTGCAGGGAAACTCATTACCGTCAAATCAACGCTACCGACTCAACACCGTCGACTCAGCACCGGTCAATTCACCACCAGCCTACTTAGCGCGATGACAACGAAACGAAACGCAAACTATGATTTTTTTAAATCTAATTTTTAAAAAAAAGTAATTAATTAAGGATCATATTTTAATACATGACTTTATTTTTAATTTAAAAACTGAAAAAAAAAATGTTGAAAATTGTATCCAATTCCCCTCAAATATTCAGTTGGAGGTCGATGTGAAAAAGAAGAACCAATCTGCAAAATTCGTTCATCTGTTTTCATAGACTTTTTCAATTTAGGGGGAGGAGATGACCTCCAATTAATTGCTCTAGAAATGCATCTCACTTTATTGCAGCACCCGTAATGAATCTTCATTATTGTCGGGTGCTTTGTGTGCAGTCTTCTATTTGATGCTTTAGCAGCGGTATTTGTCCGATCTTGAAAATGAAACACCAATCAGACAAATAGGTTGTTGGAACTAATCAATCACTATAACAGTTAAATATTCAAAATCTCTACGACTCAAAAGCCGATCGAAGAAACGTGCACATTATGACAACCACCATTGCTCTGAAGCTATGGATGCCAAAGTTGGGTTGGCCTCCTGTTCAGTAGGTTGCTGGACAAAAGGGAACCTTTTCTTAACCGATGCGTTTCGTCCTCTGATGGACTTTATCAAGGCAATTATTAGTATTTTATTTTGCAACAAATATTTGTTTACAGAAGTAATAGTAGCGTTAGTTTTTCAGAATGTTAGTTTTTCAGAATGTTTAAATGAAAAAAAAATTCTCTTAAATATACATCAGCTGAACTAAAAAGTAGAGGTAAATTATAGAAGATGCTAAGTGATGTAATTTAATGTGTAAAAAACGAAATTGTGCAAATGTTGTTATTGTTGCATATGTTTTTTTAATAAAGTAATTATTATTCATATAATTTAAGTTTGCGAAACTCATGTAGTATATATTTTAAATAATAGAAAATTTTGAATTTAATAGTTTTTTAAAAATATGTTTTTAATATTCTTATTGTCATGTATATTGGCTTGGGAATGGAGTATTTCTTTTAGGCAAAGATTTAGATTTTGGTAAGATTCAATAGCGGCAATCTCTAAATAAATTCCGTTCAAATAAGTTACTTTTTTTATTTTAATAAATGTGGCATTATTTAGATCAAGGTCGTGGTTGAATTCATTTGTATGTGTGACTAAGGCATTTGATATATTGTTGTGCAGAAGATCAATTTTGTGTTCATAGATAAATTTAAAAAATTATTGCAAGTTTCCCTTATATATATATATATATATATATATATATATATATATATATATATATATATATATATATATATACTGTTATTTTTTTTGTTCTGATCATACTTATAGTATATATATATATATATATAGTTATGATCATACTTATATATATATATATATATATATATATATATATATATATATATATATATATATATATTATGTAATTTATCATCCGAAAAGAAAAAATTATTAGATCGCATGAGAAATTGTATAAAAACTAAATAAATATATATATATATATGTATGTATGTATATATGTGTTGTGTGTGTGTGTAATTAGGCAGCAATCCTTTCATACACATTTCATTGAATTCGACAGACAAGGAGCTTTTATTTAGTTATTTTTATACTATTTCTCATGCGATTTAATAATATTTTTTTCTTTTCGGATGATAAATTATATAAAAACTGTCCGAATGTTCTTTTTATCCGAGCACTTTCGGCTATACATTTAGCCATTTTCTTGGATTATATTTTAACTGTTAAAATTAGAAATAGTTTGTTGTATGTATGTTTTATAAAATGTTTTCATTTTTATATTATTTCCATTTTCAAAATTAATATTATTAAGTGTTGGTTTGTTTGGTTTTATTAATAAGACTTCCATTATTTTTAGCCTTTTTTGCATGTAGATGATGCTATTATATTAGTGTTGTCAACAAGTATGTTACGAATAGTGTCCGGTAGGTCTTCATGAATATTTAAATGAGATCTAATTGAGCTATTGTCAGAAATGTGTAGAGTGAGTCTGCGTGTCAAACATGTTGTAGTGTGGCCTATATAATTATTTACGAATTTTGATTGATCAGGAATACAATTCCTTAATGGGCATTTAAATTCGTAAATAATATTTTCCCTATTTAATTTACTTCTAAGAGGTGAATTATTATTTTTAACTATAACGTTAGAGGTTTTAAAAATTTTCTTATAAATAATGAATCTATTTCTTTTGCTATTCTCAACTAGTTTTATGCATTTTCTATAATTTTCTTAATTCCGCATTCATCTTGTTTATAATTTTCGATTGCCTCTAGCATAAAACAGCCTGTCGCCTCTGAGTGTTGACTTCAATGTTCACTTTTATATTTATATTTACATACGCTCTATCTCTGATACTGAGCACTTTATCCCATAAATATAGCACACCTTAAAACTGTGTTTCTTCATATATATATATATATATATATATATGTGTGTGTGTGTGTGTGTGTGTGTGTGTGTATATATATATATATATATATATATATATATATATATATATATATCTGATTTGAACAATAATAAATATTAAAAAATTAAAATTTTCAGACACATCGGATTGTATATTAATGTGTTTTGATTTTATTATTTCAATTAGGTTCCTCAACTAGTTTCGGCCAGCACGGCCATCATCAGGAGAAAAAAAATCCCTGCTTGTTATTAGCAGTGAATTACAGGAGTGAATGACTGTTTCTGAAGAAAGTGAACTTTATCTGTAGTTTTCATTTGTTCTTTTATCATTAATTTTGGTAAGTCCTTGTGTTGGTCAAACGGCCTCTTTCAAGTTGTTTTTAAAAAAGAGGTTGGGGAGAGCCGTGAGTCGCATAATTTCCTTTTGATCATTTTGATAATTTTATTGATTGTTGGGAGGCGGATGTTTGTGTTAAGTGTAAGTTATATTTTAGTTCTTTGGCAGTGATGTGTGCATGTGTATATAGTAGTATGAGTTTTTGCATAACTGTGAGAACTCAACACCTCTGCAAGCATGTCTGTCTTGTGTGGGTGAGAAACGTGGGTAGGGCTTGATATATGGGATTATATATGAATTCTATCTGTTTTGTTAAACTTGTGGTTAAATCCATCCGGACAAAGTGTTTTGAGGTGCAAAATCCATTTGTCTGCATGTCCCCGTAAGATTTTCTAGGTAGAAATGTTGTTCTACGGGTAATAATCTCTCGACTTGATCCGATTCCGATACTTATTAATTCAATAGTGAAAGGGCCATACGGATTTTCCCACATATTGTTTCTTGTATCGTGTGCTTCTAATAAGTAAATTGTGTTATGACATCTACAGTTAGAGTTGTGGTAGATTTTGAAAGTAGATTCATAGACTGGGCTACTGAACGAATTGGTATATCTAATGTGATTACAACGTAAGCTTCTTTTGTTGTTAAATGGCTGGGAAAATCTTGTTGTTTTTATTCTTGGTCTATTACAGGTTACCTTATCATCAGAAATTTGGTTACTACCTATAATTTCCTTAATGTTCTTAGGTCTACAATATGCTAGAAGGCTGGGGTTTCTCAAACAAAGTTTTTTATGTAGTATTTCCCAGCGACTTTTGATTATCTGGGATAGTGGAGGAAGAATGGCGTTGAAAGTGGTTACTAGAGGGATGCGTCTGGATATATTTTTAATTTTATACATTAGGGTGCCTTGTTTAGGTATGGAAATTGCTTTATTTATTTGTTCCATGATTAGGTGTCGTTTATAGCCATGTGTTTTGCATTGATTTTTAGTCTGTTTACTTAGTTCTTCAATGTTAGAACATATCCTTATGAGTCTAAGTGCTTGTGAATAGCGAAGGTTCTCCTTGAGGTTTTTGAGTGTAGATAGTTGTGGGTGTCGATGATTTTAGTGTGTAGTGTCGTTTTTAGTTTTCTATTTTTATCGATGTAGATGTGGGTGTCTAAAGATGTTACCTATCTTGTTGATTTTTCTTTGTCGAACTTAATGGAGTTGTGTATCATGTTTAGGTTCATAAAGAATTCAGTAAGTTTCTCCTCATTGCCTGTGCATATGAAGAAGATATCAATATATCTTGCATAGAATATGCAGTCGTTACTGATGAAGGGATAAATATGGGTCTCCTCAAATTTTCCCATAAAGATTGTAGCATATGATGGCGCTGCAATGGGGCCCATGGCACATCCTCTCACTTGTAGGTAGGATTTTCCATTGAAATTGAAAGCAATCAATGTAAGAATATGTTCCACAAGTTTTATGATACCTCCAGGTGAAGGTTTTGTTTTGTTCTTTTAGTAAGTGCTTCTTTAAGGGCGGTTAGCCCTTCGATGTGCTTGATGTTTGAATAAAGGGATCATACGTCTATGGTTATAATAGTAGCATTTTCTAGCACTGTTTGGATATGATTTAATTCTGTTTAGTAGGTTTGTTTTGTCTCTGATGTAGGGTTTTACTTCGTTAGGTAGGGTCTGTATGTAATGGTCTACTTGTTTAGATATTTTGGTTGCAGTTAAATGATGAAATGATCGGTCTTCCTGGGTTGTTGGTTTTGTGTATTTTGGGAAGGAGCTAGAAGTGAGCAGGTCGGAGTAAATGCTGTGAGTGTTTCCTTGTCAGTTTGTTTTGAAGCATCATGTTTAGCGAGCTTATTAAGTTTTTGTTATTCAGGGAGAGAGTCTGTGGGTAGGCTTTTGTGGGTGTTTGTCGACTAGCTGATTGTTGGCCTCTTTTAGGTAATCTTTGGTTCCCTAGATCAATGTGGAACCACCTTTGTCAGCCTGTGTAATGATTAGGTTATCTCTATGTGTCAGCGTGTTAAGGCCGCCTGTTTCCCTTCAGTTATCTTGTTATGTGGCAACTTACGTACTGTTGTTTTCTTATATGTCGCTTGTTACTGCCATTTCAAGTGTCTTTATAGTGATGTCCGTGTTTTGTGGTGTGAATGTAGAGCCCTTCTCTTTTAATCGTTCGAGTATGGAAGGTCTGTAGTTAATGTCTCTGTAGTGGGTTTTTAACTGTATTCTCCTAAAGAGGGATTTCAGGTTCTTTATCAAGGTGTCCTTATCAAGCTTAGTCTTTTATTTAATAATCTGAATGTGTTGAGCGAACATTTACTGTTACTTTATATTTATAACTCGTCCGTATGGGTCGTGTTTGTATTTGCAAGCATGACGAAGTTCTTTCGTAAAAGCTTGGAAACTTGTATCATGTCCTCTATTAGGGATACTATACTCCCTTCCAAGTGTCCTGGTTGGGGGCTTGCCCCATTTTTTTTAAGGTTGAGTGTGTTTGCTGTTAATCTTCTACTAGGGGCTAATCTGGGTGGTCCGGGATATTTAGTGGCGTTATGCGTTCTGTATGAGGGATATTGTATTTTGGTTTGTCTATTTTTTATGGTACCTTAAGGATGACCGTGTAAGTTCGTGGTTTGTTTTATGTGTGTGTGTGTGTGTTTGTTTTGAGGTTCTAGCTATCTTTAATGATGACGGTGTCGTTATTGTTGGTAGTGGTGCTGGTGGTTGTCTGTTGGTATATGTGCATGGTTTGGGCACCTCGGCCTGGTATAATGGTTAGCAAGCTTGTCTCGCTAGATCAATTACAACTGAAAAGTGAGTTCGATCCTCACTAGGTGCCCCATACTTTCGGCCTTGTGCCACATCTAAGCTATGCTTAGAAAATAACTATATGTGTATGGTTTGTTTTGTGTTTGCATTTGTTGTGCTGTGGTTGTGGTGTGGGGTGGTCGTTCATCTTTTTCTGGGTGAGGTTTGATTTCTCTTTGGTTCTGGCTGGAGAAAATATTCCATTTAAATTTTCTTTTTTTCTTTTTTTCGTAGTCCCCTCACTGTTTGGTCTGTGTGAGCTTTTATAACATTCTTTATGTCAGTATATTCCTCAGTGTCTGTTTGTTTCTTTATTTGCCCATCGAGAAGGTTGATTTCCCCTCTTGTTGCCGTTATGCTTTCCTGGCAGAACTGTATGGTATCCTGCATGAGTTCCCTGGAGAAGTCTTGTTATTTACGGCACCATGATGATAGAAACGCATCATTATGGTTACCTATTGATGGTTCCAAATCAATCCTGAAATTGGTCGGTATTAGTTGATCCCCCAGGCATATCCTTATATATTCCTGGTGTAATTCATACCTGGCTAATTTGTTGGTTCTTTTATTCATACAGAGAGCCACCAATAATCCGTTGTTTATATATATATATATATATATATATATATATATATATATATATATATATATATAAGTAATTCATCGAGTCCGAAAGAAACCTCAACAGAATGCAGAAAGCATTGAACGGCCGTTTCGTCCTATATTTGGGACTCATCAGCATATATATATATATATATATATATATATATATATATATATATATATATATATATATGTGTGTGTGTATAACACAAACATAAGACAACGCACAAATAAAATACAATTTAAACAGTCAAAACATGAGCAAAAAATAATAACACGATGAACAGCCGCCCCTTCAAAATGGCTAAAAAAGTGGCTGAAAGCGCTTGGGAAAGTGAAAAATATGGACATTTTTGTACTCTTTTTAATTCTATCGAACGGAAAACGTAAGGATGCTGGAAAAACTTATCAAAATTGTCTGCAATATTTAACAAAAAAGAAAGGCTGCTGCCTCGATACATACATACATATATATATATATATATATATATATATATATATATATATATATATATATATATATAGTCTTAAGGTGTGCTATATTTATGGGATAAAGTGCTCAATATCAGCGATAGAGCGTGTAAAAATATAAAACATTTATATATAAAATATATAAATACCCGAAAAAACAGCACTCGTGGCCTGACGATTGCGTCTAGCATGAAACAGACTATCCCCTCTAAGTGTTGACCTCAATGTTCACTTATATATATATATATATATATATATATATATATATATATATATATATATATATATATATATGTGTGTGTGTGTGTGTGGGTGCTATGCAATGCGTATATATAGTAATAAATGTGTTGTGTCATGCAAAGTTCTCACAAGTAGGCTGTGTTCACACGGAAAGATAGAGGATTGATGCCATTGATAGATTTGCTACTTTTACGACCCACTCCAGGAGGAGTACCTCTTGTCTCATGGCGATTGCCAAGATATCTTTTGATCTTGGTCTTACCAGATTGTCTTCATTTCAATCTTCCTCACGTTCCTTATTATCACTAGATACACTCATTCTCTTCCCACCATTTACTCACCAATTCTTGATTATCCCGTTCCCTCTCTTCTGTACCAGGCTTTTCCTTCATTTCAATACCTTTCGTCTCTCTTCGCAATATAAACCAGTCTTCATGAGCTAACATGAATGCCCATTTTTTTTTACTGTATTAAATTCTTTTTGCCCTACAAATTGTGCTTTTTCAAGACACTAATTTTTATTTTCTTGGTCTCCTACATTCTCATTTGTTGAGAAGGATACGGTTATTGGGGTTCTAATTTGCGTCGCCATCAATGTCAAGGGATTTTGTGTTCGCTCTGCGAGCGGGATGGTCCACTAACTTAAAAGCAATCTTGGTTAATAACTTTCTAGGCTGCAATTCCCTGGAAAGAATATATTGAAGCAGCAGCCTTTCTCTTAAACATCTTTCGTTAAATATTGCAGGAAATTAATTTTTTTTTATACTTTTTCCAGCATCCTTAAGTTTTCCGTTCGATAGGAGTAAAGATTTTCCATAATTTTCATTGTCCCAAGCGATTTCGGCTACTTCTTTAGACATTTCCAAATGTGGGGTATGGTTGTTCATCATGTTATTATTTTTTCCGCATATATATATATATATATATATATATATATATATATATATAGCAAATATTATTTACGAATTTAAATGCCCATTAAGGAATTGTATTCCTGATCAATCAAAATTTGTAAATAATTATATAGACCACACTACAACATGTTTGACACGCAGACTCACTCTACACATTTCTGACAATAGCTCAATTAGATCTTATTTAAATATTCATGGAGACCTACCGGACACTATTCGTAACATACTTTTTGACAACACTAATATAATAGCATCGTCTACATGCAAAAAAAAAAGGCTGAAAATAATGGAAGCCTTCTTAATAAAAACAAACAAACAAACCCTTAATAATATTAACTTTGAACATGGACATCATATCTTGACCGTGTTTTGAAAAATGAACACATTTTATAAAACATACATACAACAAACTGATTCTTATTGTAACAGTTAAAATATAATCCTTGAAAATGGCTAAATGTATAGCCGAAAGCGCTCGGATAAAAAGAACATTTGGACAGTTTTTATATAATTTATCATCCGAAAAGAAAAAAATATTATTAGATCGCATGAGAAATTGTATAAAAAACTAAATAAAAGAACTTTGTCTGTTGTTTTCAATGAAATGTGCATGAAAGAAAGATTGCTGCCTAAATACAAAATATATATATATATATATATATATATATATATATATATATATATATATATATGCTTTTAGTTTAACTTTGATCGACTGGACTATCTTCTGCACTATTTCATTTAAATGAGGATGGTGGGTGTTTTGTAAGGTCTACATCCAATTTGTTCTAAACACGTACACAAGCCTTCTTCAGAAAACTCTAGTGCATTATCCTCGAAAATACTACACTTAACATCTGTTTTACAATACTTGCTTTTCTGTCAGAAACTTTAACCACTTCAGGTCAACCTGAATAAGAGTCTACTAGTATGAAGAATAGGCTTACATCAATGTAAGCATGATCTATGTGTATTCTTATCCATGTCTTCTCTTTTAGTCAGGAATGAATCTTGGTTTGATAAAGTTCTTTATCTTTGGACACTTAGGCCATTTTCTGATATAAACCTTCACGTCTTGCGTATACTTCGGACAGCAGGCTTGTAATTTCAACTTTAATTGTGTGTTCAATTCACCAATATGTCGTCGTGTACTGCTTTAATAACATCTTTCCTTAAGGACCTCATTGGTACAATAAGATCTCCACTACAGATAACTCCTCCTCCTCTGTGCCTTGCTTCCTTAAAAAAGCCTTTCGTCCATAGAGCAATTGCTCTATATATTATTCCGTATTCTATTCGGTACTCTCTTTAATACAGGATCTTGCTCGATTTCAGACTTTAGCCGCCTAAAACATAACACATCTGTCTCCACCCAGTTAAAAATTCTAGCCTCACAATTATTCTTTGTTTCAACATTCTGGTTATTAAACTTCAATCTTGACAATGCGTCTACGTGTGGAATGGTATTTCCTTTACTATATATAATGTCGAAACCGTGGCACTTTGACGTGATGTAATGGTTAGCAAGCTTACCTCGCTAAATCAGTTACGGCTGCGTAATGAGTTCGATCTTGACTGGGTACACCAAAGAGTGTCTATCTTAACCAGGGTAGGGCTCCAAAGAAAACCGCCTCGCTGTGACTAAGTGAAGAAAATCAAGGTTAGCCCCGTTCACGCGAACCTGGCTTGCTACTTTCACCCACGTTTCGCTGAAATCTGTCGACAGAAACCCTTTGTATCAGTTCTGATCTTCACCTTGAGCTGATGCTCAAAGTATCTGATCAGATCCTGATGAGAATAGCGTTCGTATCGCAAGATTCCCTCTGTCTGCGTCGTCCAAATCACCATTCTTGCCACGTCTAGCAGCGCTAGAAACACACTCCGTTTCACCCCAGAAAATATTGCACGCATATACAAGATTAATGAGCACGAGTTTTGAGAGTGGTGCGAGCCAGAAGGGGCGCCCAAGAGCAAAAAAAGCGCAACCCGGTCGCCGACAAGTCGAGCTACCCACAGAGAGGATCCTTCGTGACCACACTCCACTAATTCCCGATACAAGAGTTCCCTAGGCCGTAAAAGGTCAGGGGTTACTTTTTTTTGGGGGGGAAAGGTCCCGATCCAGGTCCTGTCTGTCAACATGACAGTTTTTCCCCCTCTCGGGAAGAGTTTTTCTTTTTCTCTTGGGAGGTGTTGGAAGGAAAAAAAAAATGGAAGAACGGAGGCTCCTTCTTGGGCGTTGGTTAGAAAGTTCTTTTTTTTTTTTTGCTGGCGAAGCAGAGACGAATTGGGACTTGCCATCTTTATATTACTGAATTGACAATACTTTCTTCTTGGATTTACCATATTTTAAGAATATCTTAAAAGAGTACTGAAAATTTATCTATCAGAATAAAAAAAGTTTTTTATTCATTTCTGATATTTTGTGATTTTGTCAGATGCTGGGATCATGGTCAGGCAGAGAACTTTACAGCATTCACTCATATAATTTTAACTCCAAAATCCACCGCTCGTGCAAACTTATATTAATGTCAAATTAATTCATTTTTACGTTGCATCCAGTACTAGAAGGAAAGGGGGAAACCTCACGTTGATAACTGTCCGGAGTTATGAATCTATTTGTGAAACGTTTGATATTTAATCGAGAATTAACGCTACGATAAAGAATTCGGCTAATACAAGACCCCTTTGTTGCGCAAAAAGAAAGCTAGATTCGACGATAATGGTTGAGTCCAGAGTTTGGAGACGTACCCATAAACAAATATATATGTTTATTCTAACTTTAAGGACAGAAAGTAAACTGGGATCTGGTCTGATTCCAGTGCTTTTGATATTCTGACAAAGAGAAATACGTCGATGAAATATTCAGTTCTACAAGCGATCATTTATTTTGAGTTTATTTGCATCGGCGCTAAAAACTGGTTTTGGCTTAGAAAAGGTTTACACAAATCACGTATTGACTGAACAGCTTGTGCTCGCAACATGTTTCTCTCAGAAAGGATTACCCTGATCCAAAGGTTAAAGGTACTTTTTTCCTTTTCAGATTTTGTATAATTTGAACGCAGAAAAATACACGCGTAAATCATTGTTTGATTTTTTATGTTTTTTATTTCTTCTTTTTCAAGGTTTAATTCTCGTAAATGATTAACCAAAGAAGATTCATAGTTGAACTTGAAATCTTCTCCCCTCTATCTTCGACCAACTCGTTTTTCTTTTATAGATTAAAAAATCTTGACATTTTCTTCAACTTCTTCCTCTTTACACATTTTTAAAGAGCTCAACCGTGGTGGGAACATCTCCTCCATTTCCACTTCTTGATTATTTTGCTGCTCTAACGGGAGATTGCTGCTTCTGTAAGTCCTCCTGCTGCTGCCCGTGTTAAAACTGCTGCTCAACTTGGGGCTTCAGCTGGCGATCACTTTGCAGCTGCTGCTGATCACATTTTACTGCTGCTGACTTTGCTCCTGCTGATGACTTTGCTGCTGCTGATGACTTTGCTGCTGCTGCCTTTGCTCCTGCTGCTGACTTTGCTGCTGCTGATCAGTTTGCTGCTGCTGTCTTTGCTCCTGCTGCTGACTTTGCTGCTGCTGATCACTTTGCTGCTGCTGCCTTTGCTCCTGCTGCTGACTTTGCTGCTGCTGATCACTTTGCTGCTGCTGCCTTTGCTCCTGCTGCTGACTTTGCTGCTGCTAATCAATTTGCTGCTGCTGCCTTTGCTCCTGCTGCTGACTTTGCTGCTGTTGATCACTTTGCTCCTGCTGCTGACTTTGCTGCTGCTGATCACTTTGCTGCTGTTGATCACTTTGCTGCTGCTGCTCACTTTCTTCCTCTGGTACTTCTTTAAGGCTGGCTTCTTTGCCTCCTTCTTTGAGACATCCTGCTGGCGGGGAGGGATTGCAGCCTTTGCTCCCCTCGTCACTACTTCCGTCTATTCTCCGGGATCTTTTTGGTCTTTTGTCCTTGCTTCATTTATTTCCTTGCTAAACTTTTGATAGGTGACCCGCGACCTTGCAGGACCAGCAAAGATGTCGGCGCCCTTCCACTACTGCATAGATTGTACGGCCACCACATATTAGCACATTGAAAGACATCCGCAATGTCACCATAATTTCAACGTCTCCGGTAGCAATGCCTGCCTTGTTTTTAATAGGCGCTACATCAACCACCTCCTTAAATTGGACGAAGAGAAACCCCACAAGTGGTCGAACGAAATATATAAAGGTACACTTTGTAGTGTAACTGTGGTCTTTTTTGTTGCCATATATTCTGATTGTAGCTTCACTGATTTAATTATAATGATGCTACCGGTCAGTTCATTTCACTGTGTCTTCAGTTTTTAGCAGGATGTCCAACATAGCTTTGCTTCTACGGGACTTGGCCCTAATATTCAGGCTTTTAGGACCTCTTCCATGATCACTCTGTTGACACCGAGTAATTTTCGAGTTTTACCATCCGTAGTCAATGGTATTCAGCGCCTCCAAAAGCAAGACGCCCTGGGTGTGACGATAATAAACAACCGCGTCCAGGGTAAGACGATAAACTACATCCGCGTCCAGGGTAAGACGATAAACTACGTCCAACAGCAAGGCCTCTGATCAGGAGGCTTTGAGGAACGTGGAACCTCCTCTTAATTGCTGGTGTTCCCAGGTCCACCCTGACCGGGTGTGGTAGCACCTGTTAGGGCCCCAGCTATCGGCAAAGTTAACCCAGAAACTAGGGTAAAAGGCATTCTAAAAGTGTAAAAATAGGTTTTAATACCAGAAATATTTTGTAAAAAATTATTACCAGAAATAAATTTTTGAAGAACAAAAAAAGTGTTACGAGCAATATGTTTTTAAAGAAAACTATAACCAGCTATACGTTTTTGAAAAAAAAATAATATTACCAGCTATACGTTTTTGGAAAAATAATATTATCAGCTATACATTTTTGAGGAAAAAATATTAACAGAAATAGATTTTTGACAAAGCAAAAATATTACTGGAAAAAAAAGTTGTCGGCATTAAATGACCCATTGAGGTGTTGATATGCCGTAAAACAAAACAAACCAAACCAAAAGCAATGACACTGGTAGCAGTTCGTTGCCAGAAACAACCTTCTCGTTCTCTTCTTTTAGTCCGATATAATTTTTTATTGTTCTTTGGCCTATCTGCTTTCCACGCCGAAGGGCCTGCCGCAATGGTTGTCGGCTCGAGATGTTGGGATTCCGTCATAATGTTAGCGTTCCCACGTTACCACAAACAAAACAAATCAACGTAAAGGAATCTACGTAACGAAAAATAGATAAACAAACACAATAACTGCAGTAAAGTAAAAAATGCACACCTACTTTTTAACCAATATGGCGGTAGAGAAACTGACGTGAAATCGGATGATCTCAAAGAAAAGATAACTACTTCTAGAGTGTATAAACCTCCCCACTTATATAAAATCTAATTTGCATATCACCCTAAAATGATTAAATTATTCTGTTATTTTTTTTAAATTTCCTTTTTAGATTTTCTTTCGTATATGTATCAATTTGCAAATGTGAATAAAAACGTGTGGATATATGCACTTATTCACCCATTTAAGCGATGGAAATTTAAGATTATGTTATTACTGTGTGTACATCAGAATCGCTCGAGGAATAAGCCTTGAAACGTTATCGAGATGCTAACTGGAGATGATGTCTGAATAGGGGGTGGGTGACGTCAAATGTTTGAATACTATTTCATTTTTAAACGAAACCGCGAAAAACTCAAGGTCAATAAGACGAATTTTAATAAAATTCCAAGCGTTCGGCAGTGAAAGAATTCGAATTTCTTTTTGTAGAGTTCTGCTTTCTGTTTCAAGCAATAAAATTTTAAATCATTTTATATAAAAAAAAAATGACATCAGCTATGCGAAAGATTTCAAGTTCAACTACGAATCTTCTTTGGTTAGACATTACGAGAATGAAACCTTGAAAAAGAAGAAATAAAAAACATAAAAAATCAAACAGTGATTTACGCGTGTATTTTTCTGCGTTCAAATTATACAAAATCTGAAAAGGAAAAATAAAAACAGTACCTTTAACCTTTGGATCAGGGTAATCCTTTCTGAGAGAAACATGTTGCGAGCACAAGCTGTTCAGTCAATACGTGATTTGTGTAAACCTTTTCTAAGCCAAAACCAGTTTTTAGCGCCGATGCAAATAAACTCAAAATAAATGATCGCTTGTAGAACTGAATATTTCATCGACGTATTTCTCTTTGTCAGAATATCAAAAGCACTGGAATCAGACCAGATCCCAGTTTACTTTCTGTCCTTAAAGTTAGAATAAACATATATATTTGTTTATGGGTACGTCTCCAAACTCTGGACTCAACCTTTATCGTCGAATCTGGCTTTCTTTTTGCGCAACAAAGGCGTATTGTATTAGCCGAATTCTTTATCGTTGCGTTAATTCTCGATTAAATATCAAACGTTTCACAAATAGATTCATAACTCAGGCCAGTTATCAACGTGGGGTTTCCTCCTTTCCTTCTAGTACTGGATGCAACGTAAAAATGAATTAATTTGACATTAATATAAGTTTGCACGAACGGTGGATTTTGGAGTTAAAATTATATGAGTGAATGCTGTAAAGTTCTCTGCCTGACCATGATCCCAGCATCTGACAAAATCACAAAATATCAGAAATGAATAAAAAACTTTTTTTATTCTGATAGATGAATTTTCAGTACTCTTTTAAGATATTCTTAAAATATGGTAAATACAAGAAGAAAGTATTGTCAATTCAGTAAATATAAAGTTGGCAAATGAAGCACCCGATTGCCATACATTGAAAATCAGAAAGTAAGGTATTGTCAGTGGTCAGGAATGAATACAAGCATTACTGATACAATTGAACTATTATAGAAATAATTTAAATGCATTGCTAATGATTTTACTATGAAAATGCTTTGAAAATCAGGGAGAAAGGGATTGTCGGTGGTCAGGAATGAATACGATCATTACTGATAGAATTGGGCTATTATATGTCAAACTGAAGTACAATGCTAATGATTTTACAATAAAACCTTATTGACAATGTTGTGGATTCCGGGATGAAATTCGGTATCAATAAATAACAAACGCCAAGAATGAATATAGGAAAATAATATATTAACGTAACTATATTAGGTTGGTGCAAAAATAATGTTGTTTTCTCTTTTAAAGTTGAACGCCAAAAAACGACATTATTTTTGCACCAACCGAATACAAACTGGTAATACAGGTTAGTAGTTCCAGGAATACGGGTTAGTAGCAAAATATCTATACAGTCTTTGGTATTGAAGTATCGCTGTATGACTTCTTACTGAGTCTACGTGCTCGCTCACGGTGACTCTTGCTCGCTTCGTTCGTTCTGTCTGTCTGTTACCTTCAACCTCGGTTGCTCTCGTCTCTCGGGTCTTTACATTGCAGTAGTATATGTATATACTGGGTGAGTCTATTTGTATAAAAGGGGAGGACCCCTCAACAGACAATCAAGAAAAAAGGGATTGTCGGTTGTCAGGAATTACTGCAAACATTACAGATAGAATAACCTATTATATGTATAATGTAAATGCTTTGCTAATGATTTTACTCTAAGAATGCATTGAAAATCAAGAAGAAAGGGATTGTCAGTGGTCAGGAATTAATGCAAATATTACTGATAGAATAGGGATTTTATATGCACAATGTAAATGCATTGCTAATGATTTTATTATAAAAATGCATTGAAAATCAGGAAAAAAAACCAACTGAGACCATCGTTTCTGTCACTGCAAAAAGCACAATTGCCGAAATATAAAAAGTAAAATTCCTATTTGACTGTTATCACTCTTCTTAACCGGTAAAGATTGTTGGCCACTGAAATAAGTTTCAATTAAAAAAATAATATTGTGGTCTCTCGCAGTATCTATCTCGCTTTGTTTTGCTTCAAGTTCCTTCTCCATGTGTGATGTGATCATCCATCTTTTCACTCTCATATAGGAAGAGACTGATATTATATAAGAGTTAAATACCTTTTTCTTCGTTTCTAACGAGATTTTAAAGTTCCAAGAGTTGCGCATATTTTCAAATATATTGAAAGAGCACTGATTACGGAATTCTTCACGCCAAATATAACCCCCAGGAATATAAAAAAGGTCTATAAAAATGAAGATAAAAAAACAAAAACAAAAAACTAAATAGAAAACTAAATGAAGTAATCCAAGTTAAATATACACCGGGTATTCAAATTTTAATTTTAATCTTGAACGTCCCTATCTGTTTAACAGTTTTAATATGAAGAGATAGATAGATAGATAGATAGATAGATAGATAGATAGATAGATATCAACAGAGTAGATATATCTGAACAGAGTACATAGAAACATAAATATGAAGAGATAGCTAGCTAGCTAGCTATCTATCTAGATAGATAGATAATGGAGAGATATATAGTTAGGTACATAAAAACGAGATAGATAATGTTGTGGTAGGATCCACCTAATTTGCATAGTGGAGTACCGACCATATAAATATGATTGGTACCGGGAAGAGAGGAAGGAATCAAGAGATTCAACCAGAGACTCAGTCAACACATTCTCCAGGAACGGTCTTACCAGGAATATACAAAAGACTATATGTAAATATTGTGTACACTTTCTTGTTTCAATACATTTTGTTCTAAGTACATTTTGTGTTGCATTATTATTCCATGCATTAGTCAAGTTTCAACAGATAGATAGATAGATAGGAACTGACCGTCATAGATAGATAGCTAGATAGATAGATGGGAAGGAATATGATTTTATTATTGAAAAATGATTGTTCCTTCTCTTTCAGTCCGGCATAAGATATGGCCGAAAATGTTAAGATAAATGGAAGCATGGAAGTGTGGGATCCTTGTATTCAACCCTACCTCGTAAATCATTCATCCTGACATAATATCTGAGGTTGAATAGCAACTGACAGTTCGTACTAGTCAAACAGACATGTCATCAGTCTGGGACACGTGTGCCAGTTCTCTTAATAAAGAAGCGAGAGAATTGAGTGGAGAGAGAGTTCTGGGTTCGTCTGTCTTCGAATGCAGTCTAACTGAGTGGAGAGAAATCAGAGATCGAAAAAGAGGCTCCCTTTGTGTGTTGCTGAAGTGGAATACCGCCGCTAACATCGAAGTACCGCTACCCTTGCTACTACTAATACTACTACTATTACTGCAACTGAGAACGGGAACATCGAAGGCTGTAGTAATTGCGCTAGAATAGACCCCCAAAAAGGGTTAAAACGAAGGTCAAATCTCTCCTTTACCGAAATTATTCGAAGTATTTGTGTTTAGTTATTGTTCACATACAAGAAACATTCAACGGAGAACTTTCGGATTTCTTCGATCTGATGACCATTCTCCAGGATCAAAACAATCACAACGTGGCTGGAGGGTGGCTTCGAATTAACATTGGGAACCGGAGACTTGTTTCTAACCTGTAATACTCGACCATGCCGAACCAACGACCGGTCTTGTGGAGGATACGGTGTTACAGTTTGATGCCATCTTCTTGCCGTCTATGTAGGTGATACTGTGGTAGGTTCTGTAGTATCTTATTTTCAATGCTTGTATTCTCCCCATTAATCTGCAAGATTCGCATGCGTTCAGAAAGACTGCGGGAGACCAATGCACACAACAGTTTGACTTTTGATTTTAGGCAGATGTTCTTTTCTTTCCAGACACTTCTTCGTATTTATTTCAGCGAGTCGTAATGTTCTGAAAATTCCTTGACCTCATATTCTGAGTTCTGGGTATGACGATGAACTACATCCGGCAGCAAAACATTTCATCGGAAGATTCGTAGATTTGCGGAGTGTGGAACCACCTTTTAATTGCTTTTTTAATTTGCCTTTTAAATATACTCAAGACCACCCCGACCCAGGGTGCTAGCATCTGTTAGGGCCTCATCTATGTTCAAATAGTGAACCTCCGAAGCAAAAACAAAATGCTATGAAAGTATAAAAATATATTTTTATAGTAAAACTACTAACAATAGTGTTGTGGTAAACCCTCCTACATTAGAATGGACTCTTCCTCCTCTCATAAATACTAACTGCGAGAGTCAGTTGAGCAGAGCAGAGCAGAGGCAGTGCTAACCTATCGTTTGGACACTGTTATCTACTTATTACTAACACTCTTGTTCAATATACTTGTTAAACCTACTTTCGTCTTCCGTGTCTTTCTTTCTGGCCCATATACAGGCCACAACAAATAGATTTTTATATAAAAGGACCAACGATACATATTTATAGTAACATGACCACCAATTTATTTTATCTATAGTTGTGGGCATAAAAATGTGTTCACGATATTTAGATTTTGGCATTAAATGACCTATGATATGACAGTAATCAAAATCACAGAAACCCAAAATTCTAACAATAACAGTTTAATCTTAACTTATTGTAGAGCTTTAAACGCGATATTAAAAGTTGATATATAACAGGAGCTATCAGTTATGTCACATATTGCTGGCCATTATCTCCAGTTCGTCAATGTATTTATCAGGGTAATAAAATTATTTTATCTGAATATCTTATTAAACCCCATCCTTTTGTTACATTTCAATTCATCGACTCTTTATTTAGTCATCAAAACATTTTTCATTTGGTTTTCAAAGATTTTATAACATCTTTTGGCTTAATTCTATCTTCCATCATATGAGATCGATGCGAAAATTTCCTGCATTTATTTGACAAAACCTGTTATAAATATGACAGTATTCAGCCATAAAATTATTTTCTTGGCGCTATACAATCTTATGCTATTTATCAGCCAGATAGACTATTAGACTGATGCAAATGAATTCTTTGTGCCGTTATTTAGTTAACAATACGTTTTCCTTGACTTTCTCTCGCATTTCAACAACTTTCAGCTACATTTTGGCATTTCCATCATAAAATAAAGTCTTCTCTTTTGACCCAAGGAATTCTTCAATTGCTGAAACAATTGACCAATCAACGAGTGATACAACAAAGAATTGCTCAAAGAACTCCTCCATATTTAACCCAATCACCAGCGGATTTCTTTAACATTTGCCTATATTTCTGAGATGAGCTATGTAACGAGCCACACTATTTACATCATTCGTGCTGTTGTCCTCATTATTGCCATATTTACGACGCTTCAGTTGTTCTACGTTCCGGACTTCTTCAGGTGATATATGTCGGAATTTCGAATCGAACCATTTATTTAGTTCACGCGTATACTGTTCTAATTCCACGTGCCATGCCTTTTTGGAATATTTCGGTTTCAGTTAATTCCCTTTAGTAACTCAACTCTCCATGGCCAGGTATTGCATTTACAATTTTGGGGGTTAAATCACTTTTTCGATTACTCTACTGACCATTTCTTGTTCATACACCCTTGTGCAAATTAACTGAAACAAAACGAATAATTCCGTTATTATTTACATTTTCTTATATTTTTCCAATGTAACATAACCCAGTGTCCATGTTAGTATTTCGTGTGCCCATTCCTCGAAGTCGTTACTTGCAGATTGACCACAGATTCTCCACTGGATTTAAAACAGGAATTTTTACGGGTCAGTCTATAGTACTTTAATTTGCTCACTAGTAAGGTTTGCGCAGACATTAACCGTAGGACAACTAATTGACAGTCGAGACAATAGTAACTAGGCGGGATAAAAATCTGATGCAATCACGGATGACGCAATATGTTTCAAGGCCAAACAAATTTCATCATACAGCCTGAAAATAGATTCATATTACTGCACACCACTGCAAATGGCCTAATCTGAAAAAATAGAAATCGATTACACCCTGTCAGTCCAGTGGTCGAAAACTGACCGTTTGGTTAAAGCGGTTGTTTGAAATAATTTGTACTTGGGTGTATTTCTCTGGGTTGCTACTTATAACTTTTGCTCGATGTTGTAGGCAGCGGACGATCCTTTTCTTACACTATAAACAGTACCCTACAACGTAACACCTACCCTGAGTACATGACAACATCCCCGACAAACTGGGATAGAAAAGCAGATGATGATAATAATAGTCAGAAAACAGCCTCGGTCTGCCTATTTTATATGAAGGGCTTGTCGGAAAAGATACAAAAGATATGTGGTCCATATAACATCAAGACAACGTTCAGGAGTAAGTCAACACCATGAAGACATCATTTCCGACTAGGAACAAGCATAGTGGGAACAAGATTAAAGACTGCGTGTACGTCATCCCGTACAGCTGTGGCAAGAAATATATAGGAGAAACAGGCCGCCCGCTTAAGGTAAGACTCCAGGAAAACCGTAAAGCGCTAACACGAGGGGAAATAGAAAGATATGGCATAACTGACCATATATGGTATGAAAAGGGAGATCAACGCCCTCTGTGGGATGAAGGTGAAATAATAGAGAAAATCATTGAAAAATACGAAAACTTAAAGAATCAGCGAATATACCAGGCCACAAAAATGTCTTAAGGTGGCCAAGCATTGGCTACAACATGGCATATGAATAAAATATGGGAACTATTTATACAGAGAACTAGAGAAAAAAAAAACAATAACAATAAATTGTAATATGAGTACTGGTAAAAACATTGAAAATGAGACATTAACTTTATACGGCCTCTAAATTACCCACTGATGTCTCAAATGACACATGGCCCAGTGGACAACATTGTTTATTGAGTAATCCAAAAAGTGACTTGACTGGACACAGCAGAAGGAACTAAACTTTCGAGAGATGAGTTACTAAAGGGAATTAACTGAAACCAAGATATTCCAAAGAGGCATGGTATGTGGAATTAGAACAATCTATCCCATGGACTCGATTCGAAATTCCAACATATATCACCCGAAGAAGGCCGGAACGTAGAACGAGCGAAGTGTCGTTAATATGGCAATAATGAGGATGACAACAGTTCGAAAGATTTTTGTTTCTATTGAAGAAATCACCTTTTAATTTTTTTCAAATGACAAAAAAAACTTCAAATTAATTTTAAAGATCGTGATTCTAATACAACTCTGAATATGAGAAAACAAATTCTTGAAGAAGATGAATCGAGAAATGTAGATTCAAGAAAGGAAGACCTTAAAATGCTGGCTAAGTTAATTAGTTTATTATTCTGACGAAAGTTGAAGATTATGAAATGAGTGTGTAAATAAGAAGAGCGTGATGCATCAATCCTACAAGTGTAAAGAAATGCTTTCTTTGAGGCAATCCATCATTGGAATATCCTAGATTTTAAAAAAGTGCCCAAACGACGCAGATGGTAACTATCAAAGACACCATAAAAGATACAAGTCAATTTTAAGTGCAGAAAATGGTTGCCAAAAGCCTCGCCAGAATAAAAGTAAACTTGATAAAAATATTAACAAATGCAAACTAAACAAACTAAATACCTTCTGTTGTAATCGATCTTTCTTTCTCAATTTCTTTCCTAACCGAAAATGTAATAGAGTGATCAAGCCTTCCGGTTGTGTGTCTCCATTCTTTGTCGTCTGCTTTTCAATGGTCGGACATTGTACGGTATTCGCGCCCTAACTACTTGTAGAGTGATTGCCAACTTCGTTGGCCGTTCCGACATGGCATAGAAATGAGAAACTTTATTAAAAGAAATTCATCATTGCTGAGGGAAAAGGTTCCATTGCCAAGAAAGAAATAAGAGACTTTTGTGTGCGATAATTGAGCTAAATAGAACTGGGACTTGTGAGAGGAAAATAATGACACAAAGTATGAAACTGGCGATAATTTTTTTCTCATACGAACTGGGTGCATAATATGCACTGACAGACCGCGCGATGTGGCTCAATGAAAGGTTCGGTTCTCTTTTATCTATCTATCTATCTATCTATATAAATATACATAAGTTTTTCATATCTATCTATCTATCTATCTATCTATCTATCTTTATAAATATACATCAGTTTTTCATATCTATCTATCTATCTATCTATCTATCTATCTATCTATCTATCTATCTATCTATCTTCTTTGTCTGTCTGTCTTTCTGTGTCTATCTGTCTGTTTGTCTCTCTCTCACTATATATATCAGCTTTTCATATCTATCTATCTATCTATCTATCTATCTATCTATCTATCTATCTATCTATCTATCCATACGTTTTTCAAAACTATCTATCTACCTATCTATCTATCTTTATAAATATGCATCAGTTTTTCATATCTATCTATCTATCTATCTATCTATCTATCTATCTATCTATCTATCTATCTATCACAGAACGCCTAAGTAATTCTTTCCTTTCAAAGTTGAAAGCACCGGACCGCATGCAAATGCCCCCCCTCTATCCACTCGCATCTTTGTCACCGTAAACCGTCTAAAGGCTGCCAAACGTCTTTCTCCTTTGCAGAACACTTATTGTAATCAAAAGACGAACTCCCATTACTCGATGGAATTACTGACTTTAGGCTTTATTTGAAATCAATTTGCACCACCAAATTGCGAAATTGCCCAATTAAACGCATTTGGGAAATCCTTTCTCCCAAATTCTCCATTCTTTAATAACGATGACATTAATGTGGAAAATGATTAATATAACGCTAATACGAAAATTTACAAACAACGAGACGAAGAACGAAGTAAATAACAATAATTCCTTGAAACATTTTCAAGAGGAGAGAAAGATAGAGAAACAGGATTGTATGATGACGATAATAGAGGCAACGTGCAGACAAATATATCCAAATATATTTTGGAAGACAATGTGAAGTGATTGAAGGTGAAATGACATGCAATATGGTTGCGAAGAGGCCATCTAATAAGAGAAATAATATAACTGTAAATGGCAACTCAGAGAAACAAATATATAATAACCAAGATTAGTAAACCAAAGCAAAGCATAAAATGCGACGATAGAAACAGAATAAACTCCTACAATATAATCGAATGTTACAAGTACAAAAGTAAGTGGAAGTAGGCCGAAAGGGGGAAAGATTGGGGCATTTTCAGAAGAGTGTAATTTAACCATACAACAAACCAGAATCTGTTTTAGAGGATGATGCACAAAAAATTCTTGAGGAATTTGAGATTCATCCGGTTATCAAAGACAGAAGACGAAATAAAAAACTGAGAGATAGAGGGGTTTTGATGATCGAGCAGATATAAATTGAAAAGATGTGTAAAAATATCTGACCAAAAAAACAATCGATCTCCAAGAGCTTAGTGAAAAAGGTGGGAAAGTGAAATGATGCCTAATTTGTCTTACATTTTATTTCTCAATTATTATTCATTTTTCAATAGGATTTCTTTCATTTTTTTATTCAATTATTATTAAGATTTGATTTTCAATAAGATTTCTTTTCATTTTTCAATTTTCTTTCTCTTATTTCTCTTGCTTTTTATTCCACTATTAGTATTAGATGGAATAAGATTTGAATTTCTTTGTCAATTATTATTCATTTTCACCTTGTCAATTTCTTTTTTATTCCATTTTTCAAATAAGATTTGAATTTCATCTTAATTTTATTCATTTTTCAATAGGATTTCTTTTTATTCCACTAGTAGTATTAGATGGAATAAGATTTGAATTTCTTACATGAAGCCTTGTCAATTAATTCATTTTTCATTCATTTTTTCAATAGATGGAATAAGATTTGAATTTCTTTCATCTTTTTCAATTTTTTTTTCATCTTATTTTTTGCTTTTTTATTCCACTAGTAGTTTTAGATGGAATAAGATTTGAATTTCTTACATGATGGAATAAGATTTTTCAATAGGAATTTCATCTTAAATGAATTCCCTTAGTCATGGAATAAGATTTGAATTATACATTTTTATTATTCTTTTTCAATAGGATTTCTTTTCTTTTGCTTTTATTCCACTATAAAAATATTTGAATTTTAAATGAACCCTTGTCAATTAATACTTTTTCACTAAGATTTCTTTCGACCGATAAAACTATGTTTAGTGCCTGGATCTGTCCCTGGCTGGCAATTAAAATCTATTTTCTTAAATAATATGAGAGGTGTACCAATCGAAACATTTCAAACTTATGTAGATTTTGTTTGTAGAATATAAATTTGTTACATTTCTAGTGATGTTCAAAATTTGAACAGAGAGGGAATATAATATATATATATATATATATATATATATATATATATATATATATATAAAGTATAGGATTGGTGCATATGGAATAAATTCCAATAACCAAAAAATACTATTCTTGAAAGAGTGCTCAATACAGAGTAGAGCAAATATAATTATTTATTTGAAAATTATAACATAAATATGTTATAAAATCACTACAAAAATAGCCATTTTGTTGCAACACTTCTGGTGTCTTATCACGTGATTGTTTTGAATGTAGAATGAAGGGTTTTCAAAGGTTCAAATCAATCAAACATCCCTCGTATGGGAAACGCTGTCACAGAAGCTGGAATGACCAATCAAAATACAAGTATATGAGAATTCAAAAAACTTGACAACGAACTTTGGTTATAATAATTATTTAATGCTTTAATGCTGGGGTTAGACTAAAATAGAATTCATTCTAACTAATTAATATTAAAATTATATTTTAGTCTCCTTTTTCATTGACGAATATTTGTTTTTCTATTCTACCCATATTAAACTAGGTACCTCCACTTTTTCGTGGGAAAAAAGCATAGCGTAATGAAAAAGACCACAAACTTAACGAAAATAAAGTTTTATCGTCAAAATGTTTATGTTATTATTAAGATGAAAGACCAAAGTATTTTTTAATTATTTTTTGAAATTTTTTAATCCTTTCTAACAGATTTGAAATTTTGGTCAAAATCTTCTTTTGTTTACCTTATTGCGGGGGCAGGAAAATAACATTTCTTTTTTTGCGTTTTTTCCGTTGAAAACATTGATTTTGAAATTCTTGTAAAAATAAAGTAATTGTCCGATTTTAATGAAATTTTCAGGACTTATTTACAAATTAATGAAATTATTTTTGAATACTTTTTTTTAGAAGATTTTGGTAAAAAATGTTTTTTTAAAATATGTTAACCCACTTACTTAATTTCATGCAATTTCGCACAAAACCTTTCTATTTCCTGACATTTTTTTTTTGTTTAAAAGTAGAGTCTTTGGAGATTGTAAATCACCTACTTTTATTTTTCAAATTTGAGCTATCTAACTTAAATAATTGCTCTGAATTGAAAAATAATGAATCCAATAAAACTATGACATTATTTAATTAGAAAAGCTTTTAATTGCTTTTGTAAATAACTAATACTAAGGACATTATTGTCTGAAGAAATTAAATTTTTCTGATGAATAATGAATTTTTACAAAAATGTTTTCATTTTTTTAAAAATTGTCATTATAATAATTTATAATAGTTTAAAATCGTGTAAAATTCTGTATTGGGCTATTTCCTGGATGTGATATAGTAATTAAGTGGAAACGAAATTTACGAATCCAAAATTGCAAAGATTAATGAACGTAACATGTCCTTTTTTATATAAGTTACTTTTTGGTTTTTGTAGCCACTATCTATATTATAGAAATTAATTAGCTTTATTATAGAAATTAACAAGTTCACAGAATGAGAAACTATATATTACTAAGTTTATAAAAAATAAAAAATTTACTGAATTAGAGAAATGAAATAGCTATTTTTTTGCCGTCATTGTCAAAAATTTTCCTTAAATAATATTTAAAAATATATTTAAAAATAAATTTAAAAATTTAAAAGTAAAATTAAAACCTGGAAGCTGGTAATATACATACTTATATTTGATAATATTAGGTTGTCCCAAAAGTTCGTAAACACTTGCAAAAAATTGAAATTTTACTCGCCAAGTAATAACAAAAAGAACAAAAATTATTCCTCAAAATAAAGACCATCATTTTCCAAGACTTTCTGCCATCGATCTGCAAGCTTTCGGATCTGGTGAAAGTACCATTCAGCCGGCTTCGAATCAAAGAATTCTTGACACGCTTCCTTGACTTCATCGAACGAGTCGAATCGGCGGCCCTTCAGAAAGTGTTGCATCTATCTTTAAAATTATTCTTCGAAGAATAATTTTAAAGATATTTTAAAGATAGATGGAGGCAGCATAAGTGCTCCTTTAATAATATAAACAAAAGAAATCAGACTTCACTATCAAAATATTTTTGGCACCTGAAGGAAACAAATAGGAAACCAAAAGTTAAATGGAAAATCATTGACAAGGCTAGAACATGTAAAGATTGGGATGACCCATGCCCTTTGTTCCTCCATGAAAAATTACACATTTTTAAACTTCTAAATAATAATAATCTATTAAATAATAGAGACGAGTTAACGGTTTTTTGTAGGCATCATCAGATTTTTGGTTTGAATCATTAGTTAAAATAAAAAAAATAAAAAATTATAACAACTTGTTTAACAAATAGCCCAATCTTCAGATTCATAGTAGGAATAATTAACTACAAACATGCATACAACATAACACCCTTCATAATCCATAGCCCAAATAAGTAGTTTAAATACCTTACATAATAGATAACCCTTTATAAGTCGTCAAAAAACAAACGTTACGAAGGTTTTTTTTTTATATGCACAATTCCCTTTCATAATAAAATAAAATAAAATAAATAAATAAATAAATCTCCATAGACAAACAAACTAGACGAAGGTTTATACATCTTCCGTTTCATTTTAGACACCTCCACCTTTCCCCGACTTGACATCTTGAAAGTATCTCTATACCGCTACTTATTATTAACACCCTACACTCGCCTACCCAATTTAAACAATTCGCCCTTGCTGTTACCATGGAGATTTTGATTTCAATTTTTAAAACAAGTAAATTTCAGATATACGTTATTCCAACAAAAATTTCGCTTGAAGATGGAACGGAGCCCATTTTAATTTAAACTCAATTTAATTTAAAGGATTATATTGAAGTTTTCGGCCCTTGTTCTGAAACATGAGACCTCTTATGTAGCGATTTGGAATCATATTTTTAAATAAATAATTATATATATATATATATATATATATATATATATATATATATATATATATGTGTGTGTGTGTGTGTGTGTGTGTGTAAAGATTAATTCTTCATTGCTTTATCATTTATTTTTTCTTGCTATAAATATTAACGCAGTTCACTTACTCTGATCACACGCTGACTTACTGTTAATCGCTTTCAAGTGACAACGTTCAGGCATTTGGTAAGAAATACCTTATTACCGAAATGATTTGGAATACTATTCTTAAATCCATATCCCCGTTCATTAGATTGTCAAGTAATGTTTCTCAACCTTTTTATCCTTGTGCCATACTTGCAATAGTTTTCATGTCTCAGGAAACCTCTGCATAAATATGATCATATAGCATTACTAATGGCTATTTCGTTTATATTTGTATCGCAGTTCATGTGGTAAACATAATATATTTTTTCGGATAACTGGTTTAAGGAAAAAAATTACCCCCCCCCATGTTTTGTAAAATTTATTGGCAATGCAAAAAGATAAATAATATTGTTCATTTATGAGACGGTCAATTTCATTCAAAAAAAAAAAAAAAAATGAAATGCAATATTTGATAAATAATCTATCTATTCTGTAATTTTAATGGTATTTACCCAGTATAAGTCCCAGGAGCCACTCAAGGCAGAGGGTTACTTAATGAAGTTGTTACATATAGATATCTGTTGGTTGCATATTTGCAATATGAAGAGGTTAAGATGCTAAATTGCATGGGGGTTCGCTATTTAATATAAACTGTAAATCCCCCCCTCCTTTTGTGGGTAGGAAATGATAGAATGATCTACGAAGATAAATGAGGCTGGATTGATTGTGATGCAATATTTGATAAATAATCTATCTATCTATCTATCTATCTATCTATCTATCTATCTATCTATCTATCTATCGCAAGTTGATCATATTTATCTGAAGCTATCCATAGCTATCTATTTCTCGACGTAAAAGTGTGCTGAAAAGTTATCAGTTCAACCAAAACATCCTTCCAAAGATAAAATAATTTGTAAACTATGTCGGACCGAGAATATTTCATCGTATTCCGTAATTTTAATGTTATTCACCCAGTATAAGTCTGAGGAGCCACTCAAGGCAGAGGGTTACTTAATGAAGTTTTTACATATAGATAACGGTTGTTCCTAGACTTGAAGAGGTTAAGATGCTAGTGACCAGGAAAACATCGTTTGGGAGGAGGCACGTTCCACAATATAAATGGTTCTTGGAAAGAAGCTGTTTGAATGAAAATTCCTTCTTCGCAATGGAATATAAAAGTAATAAGGGTGATTCGACTCTGTATGTGAGGCGTGGTGGGTCTGAACGGGTGGAACTGAGGAATCTAGGTCGACTGTACATTTTCCGTGGAAATCGTAATAAAGTAGAAAATAATTTATCACCCACAAGGCCGCATTAAAAGTTCCGAACGATTTCAAAGATCTGTAAACACGCACGCACAAAAAATACATTACCAATGTGATTATAATTTAATATAATAAGCGAACTTTTCTCACAATATGGCGTACGTGTATAATATTAAAATTACGAATATGAAAGTAAACAAAAATTACTCAAAAATGTATCATATTATTTATCACTGTTTTACACCGAATCCCGTCACTTTGCGGAACTGTAGGGTTTTTTGAGAACAACTGCTATAAAGGTTTGATCGATTGATTAATTTTTTGCGGATCATCAAACCTTTGCGGGTTTTATTTAAAGCCAGAAAATATTTTTAGATTGTAAGAATTTTTATGGAGGTAATAATGTTTTAGTGATACAAGTATTACTGATTAACCCATAGCGGGGAGGAGAAGCGGTGGATACATTACTTTCCCGATGATATTTACACGTAAGTGAATATAACGAACACAACGGAAATTGAACTCGGCACTCCGATTATCAATTCTGAATCATTATCACCGTCCGCAAATCCAGTTTTAGAACACCTGGTATTCCCCAACCGTGATCCATCTACTGACCAGGCACCATGTTGCTTAACTTCAGTGTTTCAACCTGATACTGAAAAGAATAGGGTCACCTCGAGGCGGTGTAGTGGTTAGCACGCTTGGTTCGCTAGAACAATTACGACTGAGTAGTGAGTTCGATCCTCACTGGGTGCCCCCTAATTTCGGCCTTATGCCACATCTAAGCTACGCTTGGAAAATCACTATTGAAAAGAATAAGATTCTATTTTGCAAAGAAATGCAGTGCAACATAGATGCTTATTTACAAATCCAAAAGTTTTATGCCAAAAAAACGTGTACTTGTAGCCTGTCGCTAAGCTCATCAGGTACGTGGCTTGCTGACTTCTCCTGTCTCACTTGTCTTCAATATGTCCCGTGAAGGTTAAGTTTTCCAAGCCCTCTTTCCTCTTTATGTGTCCAAGGAATTTTAGCTGTCTTTTCCTGTAGATGCATTCTTTCTGTCGCCATTTTCTTTAAGACTTTCTCCTCCATCAATCATTTCGTTCATAGAACCTTCAGTTTTCATCTCTACATACACATTTCTGCTGTCTCTAGTTTTTTTCTCATCCATGGGCCGATCATCAAACATTTACTGTCATATAAGAGGAGAGACGACACATATCAATCAAGCACTCTTTTCTTTTTCCATTTCTCAGCACCTTCATTAACTTCTTTCGTTTGTCCAGTGCGTGCTCGGATCTTAGTGTCGCATTTTCCATCCTCTGTTAAAACCATTCCCAGATGTTTCAACATCTGCATCTGGTTGATGTTTATATCTACAATGTGTTACTCACATCTCGGGCTTTTTTCTCTTTCTAATGACCATACATTTTTTTCTCTTTTACATTAATGACCATTGTCCTCATTCGGGTTTCGTTCAGAACTAATTTCAACTTTAGATTTTTATTTTTGGCATTAATCGGACTTCAATTCCTGTGGGTTGTCCTCATCTTTGTCGCCATATTTATTACAACGTTTCGGCCGTTGTACGCACCGGACTCCTTCAGTTTGTCGAACTGAACCCTTTATTTCGCTCACTGGGGTAGACTGTTTTAGTTCCACGTGCCATGTTTAATGGATGTCACTGGAAAGTTTGGTTTATCCACTGTGCCGTGTGTCCTTGAGGACACACGGTACAGTGGATAAAAGCGTTGGTTAAATCCAGTGACAGGACCCAAAGAGTGTGAGTTCAATACCTGGTTAAGGCAGTGGAGAACTTGCTGAGGTGAATTAATAGGAGATAACTGATAACTGACATCCATTAGACATGGCACGTGGAACTAGAACAGTCTACCCCAGCGAGCGAAATAAAGGAAATAATGAAAATACTATTTATTTAGTGCTGCAAGGGACAGGAAATTGTGGAGTACCATGATCCTGAGGGGATACAGCACACAGAGAGTGAGATCCTTTTATATGCAAAGGAAGTGAATTGGTTAAAAAGAGGTAATCAATTTACAATGTACAGATCCAACCTCCATTTAATTGGAATTATATTTCAATTAAATAATTGTTTATATATATATATATATATATATATATATATATATATATATATATGTGTGTGTTTGTAGCATAATGATGAATAAAAACTGCCTCCTATATGGCAGTGAATGCTGGACGATCTCCTCACAGGTGAAGAAGAGACTTGAAGCAACAGAAACAAAGAAAAGAGTAGCGAATTGTTGTGTGATATCTGTCGTCCTATATGGCAATGAATGCTGGACAATCTTCTTACATATGAAATAGAGATTTGAAGCAACAGACATGTGGTTCTACAGGAGGATGCTGAGGATACCAATGACCGAACAGGTGAGCAACGACGAGGTTTTTGAAAAAAAAAAAAAGTAATACAAAAAGGAATCATACTTAACGTCAGGAAGAGACAGATGAAATTTCTAGGTTACATAATGAGGAAAGACGGCTCGGAAAATCTGATACTCACAGGACCTATTGAAGGCAAGAGGGACAGAGGAAAACAGCGCGTAACTTACTTCATTAGCTTGAGTAAATGGATCGTAGAACAGGGTTTGGGAGAAATAGCCAAAAGACAAAACTTATTAAGAGTTACAAGAGAGAGGAAAATGTGGAGGACCATGATCGCTTACGTTCTGAAGAGACACAGAACGTAAAAGAAGAAGAAGATCCTTTTAATTTTTAATTAGTTATCTTTCTGTGCCATTCTTAAATTAAATTAGTTTTCTTGTTTCTTATCATGTCAATGATTTCAGTTTTCGCTTTCCTTGTGTGGTGATCCTTGTGAAAATATTTTACAAGTTCCAACGTATTCTACTTAGTTAATAGCATTATTATTAATTACACCGTGCGATTTACACTAGGAAATATTATATGATTTGAATCTAATTAATATCAATGAGAAACCTTGGTTCAAGGAGACGTTGATCTGGGATGACACCAAGAGATACTGGATTTTCAAATAGACTTTGTACTCAATGTCTTACCAAGCCATCACAGACGCCATCAGTGAGTTGACCCGAAAGATAGCCTCCTCGCGGTTGGTTACAAATCCCCAGGTCACCCAATGACCATCCGATATGAGAGCGTGTAGTCGATAAGTTGCGCCAAGGATGTGTACATGTGAAAAAAAAAACATGTGATGGGTAAATATATAAACACCCAAGTAAAAGTTCAAGACTGAAGCTCCCATCAATACCAGCTACTGGACTTGAGAAACCTATTTTGCTGAAATTGTTTATGGCTGATGCTAACCTCCTGGAAAGTGACTCATTGCACCTCCTCGGGTGAACCTTCTCAGCTGACGTGAAGTGGAAAGACTATATTGAGACCATTGCTATGTCAGCGGCTAAGAAAGTCGGCTCAGTGTGTCGTGCGAGAGAATTTTTCTCTCCAGAATTTATCTTACATATCTGTAAATCTGCCAATCGTCCATGAAGAATATTACTGCCTCATATGGTCCGGTGCCCCTGCTATTTACTTTGAACTCCTTGATAAGACCCAAAGAGGAATCGGCAATATTGTTGGTCCTGATCTGACAGCTCGGCTTCAGTTACTTTCCCACTACCCAAAAATTTCCTCGCTGTGTCTTTTCTATAAATACTTTCATGGTAATTGTTCGGATGAGCTCTCCATAATAGTTAGGATTTTCATAGAGACAATGAGGTATTACGGTGAATGTAGTAAGAAAGGTAAGTAAGAATGCATTGTTTTGGTGTTAGAAATATTGTTGTCTGTTTGGGTCAGTGTTTGTGGCTAGCTAAGTTTAATGTTAAGTGAGAAGAAGACCGTCCTTTTCCCCATTCTACATTTTGGCCTTGTGCCACATTTTCGGTACATATCGGAAATAAATATCGCTTTCATAATGGTACCTAGACTTTTTGAATTTAAGTGCAGTCCTAGACTGGTGTCGAGATCTCGTCAATTTACATTTGGAATGGCTAGATACAGTCTTAAATTCTATTCTAATTCTATGTTAAAAGTTTCTTTTCTCGCACTTTTCTCTTGTGGAAGTCCCTTCCGGCTCAATGCATTGCAGCTAACTTTAATCTGCAAAAAATTCAATGCAATGTCAATCGCTATCTACTGTCCTTCTGATTACTCTTTTCTCTTCCCAGTCATTATTAATGTTTCTGTTTCTAACTCTTCCACATCCAGTAACCGCTTATGCCTTGCTGGCTTTTTTGCCTTGCTTGTGGTGAAATCAATTAAAAGAAAAAATCAACCGAGATCAATACTGCCTGCTCGGTCAATGAATGCCAAATATTTCCTTGTAGGGAAACGGCTTTTATTACTATTACCATTCCCCGAGATACGGGAGGACTGTTTCCAAGTGATAATGCTGACACTATTTTTGAAGAAGGTACCAATGCCACACGCTCATTGTCCAGAATTGAAAGTAAAAATGTCACAAATGGGAAATCAGGCTTCGTGTTTTCATTAATCATATAGACACATAACTCTACAGTTGGAGTTTCTTGTTTGCTTTTGTCTTTATATATTTTTGCCGACCAGTGACAATTTTATTATATATCTGAAATTAAATGTCAGGTCATCCCATAAATTCTGTCCGAATTTTAACTTTTTGTTAAAATGAACGAAATTTAAAGAGTATTTTATAATGTCTAATGGAGCTAAACATTATTTTTATGTTTAGATGCATTTGAACTGATCAAATTTTATTTCAGAGAACAATAAAATTAAATTTTGTTTGATTAAAACCCTGCTAACATAGAAGTACCCAAGAATTATTTGACGCACATAATGCTTTATGAATTCAAGAAAGGAAACTCAGCAGCCGAAGTGGCTAGAAACATTTATTCAGTTTATGGAGAAGAATGTGTGAATGAAAGAACTTGTAGAAGATGGTTTGCAAAATTCAGAGGTGGAGATTTCACCCTTGAAGATGAAGATCGAACCGGACGTCCAGTTGAGTTTGATGAAAAGCTTCTTGAAGCAGCCCATGAAGAAAATCCTGCTTTATCAGTTGAGGAATTGGCAGTGGTTCTCAGTTCAAACCATACAACTGTTCATCGTCATCTTCAACAACTTGGAAAAGTTCGTAAACTTGGAAAATGGGTGCCTCATGAATTGTCTGAAAACAACCTCAAATCCCGAGTTGACATCTGCTCTACTCTCCATTCGCCCCAAAATGTTTCACCTTATTTGGATAGACTTGTGACTGGCGACAAAAATGGATCTTTTATCAAAATGTTAAGCGTCGTAGACAGTGGCTTGGTAAAGGGGAAGGACCCCAGCCACAGCCGAGAAGGGAACTTTATGGGCAAAAGGTTCTTCTTTCAATCTGGTGGGATCGCCAAGGAATAATCCTTGAATTCTTACCAACTAATGCAACAATTAATGCTCAAATATACTGTCAGCAATTAGAGCGTTTGAACCAAGCTTTGAGGGAAAAAGACCTGCTCCAGTAAATCGAAAAGAGGTGATGTTTCATCAGGACAATGCGCGACCCCAAACAGCAAGAATCACGTCACAAAAGATCGAAGAACTTGGTTGGGAGAAAATTCCTCATCCACCTTATTCTCCCGATCTTGCTCCTTCAGACTATCATTTGTTTCGTAGCTTACAGAATCATTTGGAAGAAACAGTTTTGTAATACAGGAAGAGGTTAAAACTGACATTTGTGAGTCCTTTGAATCCAAAAGAATTTTACAGTAACGGAATTGGAAGAAAGTCATAGATAATCAGGGAAAATGCATTGTTGATTGAATCTGTAATTAAATGTAATATTTGGTCACTTTGTTTCTTTATTCAAAATTCGGACAGAACTTATGGGATGACCTGATATAAATAATATTAACTATAATAGGATAGATAGATTTACAACTGGATAAACAAAAATCGAATTACATCCTAAAATGCTACAACCCACAAATAACGTTTCGAATATCGCCAGATAAATTTTGGCTATAATCAGGAATTTTGTTTTGTATATTCACCACATAAATCTAAGAGTTGCCAATTAAATGATACCAGGAGACTTGAATCTTTATTCTTCTACTATGCGCAATGTCTCTTCAATAAATCATGGCTCTCCACTATTTTCTGTCCTTTGTAATTCCTAGTAAATCTTCTGTTTTTGTTATCTCTCTTAAACCCTCTTCTTGCCATCCATTTACACAAACTCGCTAGGTAGGTTAGGCGCTGTTTTCAACTGTTCCACTTCAATATGCCTTGTGAGTGTCAAAATTTCTACGCTCCCTTTCCTCATTATATGCTCTAGAAATGTCAAGTGTCTCTTTCAAATGTTAGGTGCAAGTGTCTGTTTTGTTTCCATTCTCTCTAAAACTTTGTCGTTGCTCACAGCATCCTTCTGTAGAACCAGATTTCTGTTGCCTCAAGTCACTTTTTCATCAGCATTCATTGTCAGGTATGAGGACCACCATTACATAAACAGTTCTATAATCTGTTCCTGGTTTATAATGAAACTTTCCTGTTTCTTGGAATGCGTGTTTCGCTACCCCAATGTGCCTTCAGATTTCAGTCCTCTGTAAGAACCCTTCCCACATATTTAAATTATTGTACTTGTTTGATTTTAGTCTTGGGCTCTTTCTTTTCCCCCTTATTCACTCCAATACTACTTAGTCTGTGATATGAGAGCGTCCCCGGCCACCTTCAGTGCAATATGTGGACTTTACATTCTCTTCATACGGTGTGTGAGTGACTACCCAAATCATCTCTGTGACTTGTTTATATTTAGGTAATGAAATGTTTGATAATCTGTATGGATAAACCTAAGGAGGATGTAATCTAGAGAGCTCAATGTAAAAACAAAACGAATAATACTTTAATTAAAAAACAGACAACCTTCAGGTTCCATTGATTATATTTCATTTCCCCAGGAAATGGATCTTTTCTTGGTCCCACAGATCAAATGCTTGGAAATGTGATCTGAGGAACCAGGAAAAAATCCCTTTCCAGGGGAAATAAAATATAATCAATTGACCCTTAAAGTTTTTGTTTTTTAACTAAACTTATATATATATATATATATATATATATATATATATATATATATATATATATATATATATATAGTCCAGCATGCAGATGTAGGCGTGGACCCAGGTAAACAATCTGATGTACCCGGCTTTCATGATGTCTGGTGTAAAGTTGAGGTCAAGCCTGTTCCGGTACAATACCGTAGGATCTGAACATTTCACCGAGATGGTTGGATTAATACCAATTTTTCTGTGCAAAGAAATAGCTTCCATAATAAAAATTTATCGGTTTTTGCTAACCAGAGATTTTTCTTCAAAATGCTTTTGGGGTAACAGAATTTGTGTTTACGAGAAATCGAGTTTTAAATATATACAAAATCGTTTGGTGTTTTTCGCAACAAATGACTTATTTATTATTATTATTATTGTTTCATTCCCTTTTAATTTTTGGTTTATACTCATTTCTTTCCGGGTCTCGTCCAGAGACCTAAGGTCAGAAATGGCATCATGGCATTTTCCACTGACTAATTAAAAAAAACACACATATTTTACATAGATAAAGCCCTTCGTAACAATTTTTGTATTAGTTTAAGGCATGGGCTTCCAGGAGTCAATTCAATGAGTTTACCGGAAAGTTTTCCAACCAATTCGAGGACTCCAACTCCATGTTCCCATGTGCCAAATTTTTGAGATTTCGATATCAAGGTCCCTGTTTTTTGATAGCTTTTTGAAGATCTTCGAAGATACATGACAGTCTGCAGGGACTGCCATATCAATATGTAAACATTATGTTTTGTTTGCAGTCTCTAATAAAAATGTATGTGCGATTAGCTTTGATTGTCCCACCAGTGTTTATTATTATTATTATTATTATTATTAAAAATATATATTATATGATGATGATGTTGTTATCTGAGTGAAGAGGATTTTTCAATGCCGAGTAAATGATATGAATTGATGTTGGGGTATTATTCAAGTTTCATTGCACAAATGTTTTTAACGTTTCCCTCTCGAGGTCACAATGACACATCGGAAAGCAATTTACTTCTATTTCTTCTCCAAGGTGGAATAAATTGCATGGGGTTCGCTATTTAATATAAACTGTAAATCTCCCCCCTTGTGTGGGTAGAAAATGAAAGAATGGTCTACGAAGATAAACGAGATAGGCTGGATTGATTGTGATGCAATATTTGATAAATAATCTATCTATCTATCTATCTATCTATCTATCTATCTATCTATCTATCTATCTATCGCAAGTTGATCATATCTACCTGAAGCTATCCATAGCTATCTATTTCTCGACGAAAAAATGTGCTGAAAAGTTATCAGTTCAACCAAAACGTCCTTCCAAAGATAAAATAATTTGTAAAATATGTCGGACCGAGAATATTTCATCGTATTCCGTAATTTTAATGTTATTCATACAGTATAAGTCTGAGGAGCCACTCAAGGCAGAGGGTTACTTAATAAAGTTGTTATATATAGATAACGGTTGTTCCTAGACTTGAAGAGGTTAAGATGCTCGTGACCAGGAAAACATCGTTTGGGAGGAGGCACGTTCCACAATATAAATGGTTCTTTGAAAGAAGCTGTTTGAATGAAAATTCCTTCTTAGCAATGGAATATAAAAGTAATAAAGGAGATTAGACTCTGTATGTGTGGTATGGTGGGTCCTAGCTGTAATGGTATGAACTGGTGGAAGTAAGAAATGTACCTTATCTGAACATTTGCCATGGAAATAGCGATAGAGTAGAGAGAGGCTTAGATGTGAAGGTCTGAACTGGTGGAACTAAGGAATGTAGCTCATTTGAACATTTGCCATGGAAATAGCGATAGAGTAGAGAGAGGCTTAGATGTGAAGGTCTGAACTGGGGGAACTAAGGAATGTAGCTCATTTGAACATTTGCCATGAAAATAGCGATAGAGTAGAGAGAGGCTTAGATGTAAAGGTCTGAACTGGTGGAACTAAGGAATGTAGCTCATTTGAACATTTGCCATGAAAATAGCGATAGAGTAGAGAGAGGCTTAGATGTAAAGGTCTGAACTGGGGGAACTAAGGAACGTAGCCCATCTGAACATTTGCCATGGAAATAGCGATAGAGTAGAGAGAGGCTTAGATGTAAAGGTTTGAACTGATGGAACTAAGGAATGTATCTCATCAGATCATTTTCCGTGGAAATCGTAAAGCAGAAAAGAATTTATCCCCCACAAGGCCGCATGAAAAGTTTCGAACTCTTTCAAGGCTGGTAAGTGTGGACTGGGTAGGTCAGGCCATGTATAGTAGCAATACTCCATTTATGATCCGCTCTGACTCTTGTAAATGGCAGAACAAGAGGGGGCAGATTCTTTAAGGAGGCGTACAAGGTACCGGCCATTTTTCCAGCATGTTTACTCTTGGATTTTCACTTGAAATCTGGACGTTTATGGCAAGAAGTCTCATTGAAAGCACAATCATTCATCATGACAATCAAACATTCAGGATTTTGTCGATGATGGTGAATCGTTAGTAGCGTTCTTTCGTATCTACTGTGAATTTTAAAAGCTGTTAGGGCTCGATCAGATGAGAGATCAGCTGCGAAGATCTGATCATCCATAGTTTTGGAGGTGCGCCTATAAACTTTGGTGTCGTCTATCAAGATATTTATTAATTTTATGAGAATTTTCTTAGATCGTTAATATAAAGCCGAAGGAGCGTAGGATAGAGAAACGTGCCTTGATCTCATTGGCTTCGGAAGACTGACCGTTGAAAATGACTTTCATAGAAGGTGTTGATAATTGCGAAGACTTCCAGATATTATAGTAGCTGGAGAGTTGTGTACAAAACCCTTATACCACAACTTGCCAAAGGTCATTGAGGTATCTAACGAGGTTGCTGTAGGGATAAAAGGCCGATTGTCTCCCTTTCGTTGAGATAGTCACGTAGGTCATTTGTGATCAATATAAGAGGAGGGATCTATGAAAGGAAGGATTATTCCCCCATTATGGGTATTATTATAACAATGATATAATAACACCGTACTTAACTTTATAGGAAAAGGAAATGGCAAACATATTTTGTTCTCATAGAGGCTTTAGTACCACTAAGACGTACGCAAAACTATATATACATATTTACACGTGCCACACGATGGGAAATTATAACATATATGCAGCAATATAGTGTGTAAAAAAGGTGAACCTTACTTGTAATATATGCCGAATGGAAAAAGTAGAGTTACAGCGGTTTTTATCTGAACCTGGTGAGGCCATGTGGTTTTCTTGTAAGACCTACGGCTGTGACCAAGGACGTCTTTCATCTCCGGGCTTTATATCGCAACTGGCCGTCGTCACCATAACCACTGAGGTCACTCACCTGCCGTCATGTGACCCTCGTGACTATCTCAACGACCGGGAAACAATTGTTTTTTGCAGCCCTGCGTTGCTATCTATCTATCTATCTATCTATCTATCTATTAGTGTATATACTAGGGGTGCTGAGAATTTATTGCTCCGACTAACATACCAAAACTTGAAAAGCTGATCAAACGTTAGAATTTATATAAAAAAACCTTCTTGGCCCTTATTTTAGCATCCTCTAGTATATGGCATCAGTAAGGCAGTGATAAATAAATCAGAATTAAAATATCGTATCAGCTGCAAACAGTACAGCAGATTAATTTTATTTATTCAGTGCTTGTTTAGACCTTGTCTTTACATTTGCGGGTTATTTCCAGTGAAATGTATTTTTGGATTCTAAAAATAATTCTTGTTTTAGAGAATGAATATAGAACATGTTTAGAATAAAAAGGATTTTCTAAATACAGGTCCTACTATTTAATCCTTAGCTGGGGGACAGGAAAGCGATTCAAATCTTTCTCAAGGGTAATTGGGCGTAAGTGAATATACTGAACCCAACTGGAAAAACCAGAATGGTACTAATATTGAGTATACGCATATAGGCGTAACGACAAAAATAACTGCTGCCATAGTCCAAGGAACAAACACAGATGCGTAATGTAGCAAGATTATTATACGTCAAACACAATAAAATCCCAACGACAATAAAAATTCAGCATGATCTCGTTGCTGTGTAGAGCAAACGTGTATAAATGAGGAAGCTGGTATCGGTCTGGAGTGGTACGTTTACGAAAGTGCAAATAGATCTGAAGAACGACGCTTATCTGGAGCGCCTATGTTCATCAACAAGAGGAGGCAATATTATGTGCATCTAATCCTCGATCCAACATGATAGATGGCGTAAACTTCGTGATATGGTGATGTAACTTGATCATCAAATGTCAGTGGACCATGAAATCGTAAACTGAAAACAGCCATCTCGTTGGATCCGAAGGTAATTGACTGAAGAAGACAAATTGTAGTGTTTGAGCATTTCTTTTGAGCATAAGCGTCGTTCTTCAGATGTATTTGTACTTTCGTGAACGTACCACTCCAGACCGACACCAGCTTTCTCCATTTTACACGTTTGCTCTACACAGCAACGAGATCATACTGAAGGAGGACAGATGTCACGTAACAGCTCAGTATTCTTTTCTTTGTTACCAAAGAAATCCTCCTGTCTCGTAATACTCTGCCCAGATTTTGGAATGTGTCATTGGCTATCCCAATATATCTACGGATCTCAGTGTCGCACTTACCGTCCTCTGTTACGACGCTTCCCAGATAATTAAATTTCTGCGTCTGCTTGATTCTAGTGTTCCCGATCTGCAAACCGCATTTCGGCCTCTTCCTCTTACTGTTGGCTAACAACTCAGAATGGAACTTACTTTTCGGAAATTCCTCGTGTTTTTGTGTGTGCGTGTGCATCACACAATGGATTTTTTAAATCTGACACTATCATTATGGGGTATACTTGTTTGAGCAGAAACACTTGTTTTTAATCAGTGAAAGTAATGTATAGCGGCCTAGAGATCGAATGTCTTACTAAAGAAAATCTGCCTTCCGACTGTCCATAATCTTACTAAAAAAAAAAGCCTTAATAACTACAGATATTTTGGCGCAGTGTGGTGTATTTTTACGCTCCAGGGGAGGTAAATGATTATGACATGTAAAGAGTTCTTTTTTAATAAAGAAGAAAATAGTAGGAGAAACTATTAATATACTTTAGTCTATCTATATAAACATTTTAGAACATTTTTGCAGTATTCATTATTAATTTTAAGGTTTGGTGACACTTTTTTAATATAGATAGTTTTAAGGACAATTAATTTATTTATATATATATATATATATATATATATATATATATATATATATATATATACATGACATAGTTTTCAGTTATACTTTATTTATACTGTAAAGGTGGTCAATTCTGGGATGGAGCATCTGTAAATACAGGAAGCGTGAACACGGGTGTCAACACCGCGTGTCAATAGTCTGTTTCATACGTGAATGCTATGTTCAGGCCATGTCAACCATGAAACAGGCTCTCGCCACACTTCTGTTGACATCAGTGTCCACACTTTATATATATATATATATATATATATATATATATAAATAGAAAAAGTACAGTCAGATTAAGAATCCATAGTTAATAATTAGCATCTATTTTTTTAAAAGTGCTCGATACAACGTAAAGCATAATATTTTAATATTTCTATTAAAAAAAATATTTTACATCGCGACACGGAACTTTTTATGCTCGGAACAATAAAATGGTTCCATTATCAAGCGATATTAGGGGCCTCTGATTATTTTATAGTATCTTAAAATTATATTTTTAACCGGGTGTAATGGTAACACGTCTAAAAGTGACAGCTGATCTAGCCAAATATGAGTAACACACACATCCCTAACCTGTAACCTACATTTTATTTCACTTTTTTGCTTTAGCTTTGACGTACGTTTTGCTTGGTCAAACAGGACATAACCATAAAATTTTGAAATCTTGTTTCCACCGATTCTTAACTCTTCAATAAAATGCCATTCTCGTTTCTAAAGTAAATCATTTTCATCAAAATTTACCAAATATCGCTCGATAATGGAACAATTTTAAAGTCCCGAAACAGAAATTTCCGTGTCGCTTTGCAAAATATTTTAAAAATAAAAATATTAGTATATATATATATATATATATATAGATAGATAAAACAAGTCTAGTTATTTATATTTATATGTATATATATATATATATACACACACACACACACACACACATATATATATATATATATATATATATATATATATATATATATATATATATATATATATATATATATATATATATATATATATATTAAGTCACATATTTTCAGGTCACATAGACGTACACAGTTCGTCATTACAGAGGCTCTGCTTATTAAACGTTATTCTCCCGCTATCAATCTCATACTATTTAGCAGTGGAGACGGCGTGTTAAAAGTGTTCTAAAAATAGGCCGCGCTCAGCACCTGACTGCCACGAAGCACAAAACCGCTCGAACTCCACACTCTGTAGCAACCATACACAGAATTTCACCACCGAAAATAATACATCCTTGATATTGGCTAGAGAAGTAGCCGAAAGCGCTCGGGACAATTATAACGATGGACAATTTCTACTTTATTTAGACTGAAGACCTCGACCACGATGACTTGCGACTTCATGCTAGAACAGCTATCGAACTCCCCCAAGGGTTCTGTCTATCCAATTTCACTCACAAGGCTTGGGTCAACCCGTGGTAGAGTTTTCTTGCACTTTTCAAAGGTGTCGCACGCTTGGATTGAGCCCACCAGTCTGATAACACCTTCCTGAAAAGCGACCATGGTGACATTCGAACCGGGGTTTTATGGTCAGAATGTGAACGTTTGTAACCACTCGGCTACACACCCACCCACACTACTACTACTGTACTACTGTACTGATGCGGCATTCACCCTGGGCGGATTGAGCCGGCTTCTTCCTGTTATGAGAAGAAGATTCTTGGGATAAATTACAGAAGTAGGGTACCCAGGCCTACTCGGATAACGTTCTTGCTTGCCGCGGGGTTCCCACTGACGCAGAGACAGGAACGACCAGAAGCCGCCGGTTACCGATGCAGACGCACCTTGGATTTTCACCAGAGCCCTTGTTAGCCGGCGTGTGTGTCAGACCTGTCCGCCTTGGGTGGCCCTACCAGGAACGAAGTTCCGTGCGGCATAGCTCTGACACTACCGTTTACACCCCCCCACCGACTGTGAGGTAAGGGTTGGACTTTGGGAGCTTACAGTACCAGGTGTTCCCAAGCGGTCCCCCATCTAAGTACTGACCAGGCTCTACGCTGCTTAACTTCGGTGATCGAACGAGAACCTGTGTTTCAGCGTGATTTGACCGTAAGCACCCACCCACCCACACATATATATGTATGTATGCGTGCGTGCGTGTGTGTGTGCGTGTGTGTGTGTTTTATTATTGATATCCGTACTTTCTTCCTGTTGCCAAACATGTAAAGGTTTGTACTTGAAAGGTGTCATTTCTTCGTCGAATATTCCCATTTTCAGATTACATATCGACTGGAACGCGACCCATTTCAACAAACCAGTCAGCTTTGAGCCTCTTACTGTGTTTCATTTATTCAAGGAATATTATTCGAGATATGACAATCCCGCTGACAGCCCTGTAGGCGACCAGATGAGTGACCCCCATGTCGAGTTCTCCGTATATCCAATAGATATCTTCGTACGTGAATTCATATTGAACAGATTGAATTTAAAACCGAGAATGTAGATGGTCTCGAACAATCACGATTCGCAATGAAATACACTCCTTATGACAGTTTTGCTTTCACAGTGTTGTCTTCACCGTTATATGCCTTCAGAATATATTGTATTTGATGGTCATTAGATGTTATTTTTTATCACTGCTTTTTAATCACGCCAGTTAAAAAAAAAGAAAGAATACTAAATTCTTATAAAGGTCGGTATATTTCCTCAAATTTTTCCCTTTGATATTTGCTCTGGATGTACGGATGGTGTAATTGATAGCGACTAGCAATGAAAAATCTAAGGTCAGAAATGGCATCATGACATTTTCCACTGAGCAGTTTTTAAAAACAAAAAATTGCACATATTTTACATAGATAAAGCTCTTCGTAAGGTATGGGTTGTATTCCCGAGTACAATTTTTTTGTATTTTTTAAGGCATGGGCAACCAGGGATTACTTCAATGAATCTCTTGGAATCTTTTCCAATCAATCCGAGTGCTCCAACTACAACTGGAATTGTTAATGTCCTCATGCGCCACATTTTTGAGATTTCCATTTCAAGGTCCTTCTATTTTGATAGTTTTTGAAGATCTTTAAAGATACATTGCAGTCTGGAGGAACTGTCTTGTCAATAAGGAGACACATTTTGTCTTTGCAGTCTCTGATTACGATGTCAGGGTGATTAGCTTTGATTATTTTGTCTATTGTAAAGTTCCATAAAATTGTTACAAGTCCTATCTCCGTAATCGTTTATTATTATTATTATTATTATTATTATTATTATTATGATTTTCTTTGATTTCTGGCGTTTACACATTTCTTTCCGGGTCCCGCCCAGGGACCTTAGGTTAGAAATGGCGTCATGACTCTTTCCACTGACAAAAAAGAAAAAAAAAATTACATAGATAAAGCCCTTCGTAAAGTGTGGGCTGTACTTGTGAGAACAATTTTTTGTATCTCTTTGAGGCATGGATTTCCAGGAATCCATTCAATTAGTCTGCTGCAATCTTTTCCAACCAGTCCTAGGGCTCCAACTACAACAGGGATTGTTGATATTCCCATATGCCACATTTTCTAGATTTCTATTTCAAGGTCCTTGTATTTTGACAACTTTTTGAATATCTTCAAAGATACATTGCAGCCAGCAGGGACTGCCATGTCAATAAGGAGGCACCGTTTTTGTTTGTGGTCTTTAATAATAATAATAATAATTATTATTATTATTAGTTTTGATTTCCTCTTTTAATTCTCATTTGCTCCAGGATTCCATCTAAGGTCAGAAATAGCATGAGAACATTTTTCCCTGCAGGTTTTTATAAATAAAACAACTGATTAACGCACACACGTTTTACTTAGATAGAGCCGTTTGTAGGGTATGAACTGTGTTTGTGAGAAGAATCGTTTGAATTTGTTGATGACATGGACTTCCAAAGACCCCTTCAATGAGTATCAGTGTCTTTTCCAAACTGACCCAGGGTCTCAACCATAACTGGATTTATTGAGGTCTCCATATCCCAGAGTCTTGGAATTTCCACTTCAACATCCTTGTATTTTGATAGTATTCTGATCATCTTCAAATCTACATTGTCGTCTGCTTTTGTTTGCAACATTTTATCACTATGCTTCAGTCGTTAAGTTATATTGTTCTGTCTGTATATTATTATTATTATTATTATTATTATTATTTCTGCTATGGACTTTCTGATTTCGTGGTGTTTATTATGGCCACATTTCATGTTAATTTTTTTTTTTTTTTTTATCTCCGATGTATAGACAAAGTTCTCCTTATTTCTTTCCGTTTTCCTCTTACCAGACACCTAATGGTACTTGTTTTTCAATTTCCACATTTTTTTTCAATTTTCACTTTGAGCAATTAAAATATCCCAACAAAATTGCCCCACTCTATCGTGAAAAACAAAAAAAATTCCTAGTGAAAAATAGAACATCCTGAGATCTTTATTGTTTCTTGGTATTTGTCACAGAACCTCAAAAAAAACCATCGATTTTAACATTGGTTTATTTGCATAGATAAAGCCCTACGTAAATTATTATTATGGGCTGTAATCGTTCCCCGACCAGAACAATTTTTTTTTTCACTTTCTTTTATTAAAGCCCTTATTATTAATTATTTCATTTCTTTTTATTATGATTATTATTATTTCATTTCTCCTGTATTGCGCTAAGAAAACCGCGCAATGATGTTCCATTCTTGCAGTGTTTAGGTTACCAAATAGAAATCAGAAAGCGAAACAGAGCAAACGGAAATAGGACCATCTTATTCTAAATGACTGTCTCCGTCATTGTTATTATTATTATTTCGTTTTTTGCACAGTAATACTCTTCAAAGTTCCAACACCCTTCTCAGTAATCTCAGATATTCCAGTAACACTTCCTCGGAATCCCAGTTATTATTATTTATTTGTTTAAATGCCTCTGATATCGAACGCTAAGTTATTTTTATCAAATTAATTGTTATTAATAGAATATATATTACTTTTATTTGCAAATAAATAAAGAAAATAGGCATAACTACTCTTCAATTAGTCAAAAGCATCTCCACGTAAAATTTCAAGTCAGCTTTACTTCTAGTTTTACTGATCCCTAATCAGCATGAATCGAGTGTTAAAGGATTTTTGTACGTACATACTTAGAATATAGAAGTGGGGAAATATCCATGAGGGAAGACGAAAAGAAATGAAAAAAAAGAAGAAATAATTGGCTATAAAATGATACCTGTGAAATACCTGCTATATATTAATAACATCAAAAATATTTCTGCTTAAAATTAACAGGTAATAGAATTTTATTTTCCAAAATATAATTATATCACAAATTCACAGGTCTCCTTATTTTATACAATAGGAATATTTTTCTTTTTTTTCCTCTATGAATATTGAGAAGATTTTGTTTTTAACTTGTTGCATGAACTACAGTGCAGGCGAATATAAATAGGACGTTGAGTGTGTTGTATAGGGGAGCATAATTATATTAATAGAAAAAGAATGCGAGGTTACACAAAACAATAGGGATGGGGTGTTGTTAAAGGGGAAAAGACGCCTTATTTACCTTTTCACCTCAGGTCATAAAGAAAAGAGAGTTTGTGATGGGGATTCTATCATATACGTAAGAATTGGTACTGTACAAGATTTGCAGATAAAGACCACGTGATAAAAATGTACAAATGTATCAGTTTTATCGCAGAGTAGAAGTCGTGGTTCTCAATCGAACAGCCTCAGTGATTGTCATCGGCATCGAGTTACACTACGGCTTCTGTCCGACCAAAATGGTCGAAGATCTGGCAAGCGGCAGTCGTAGCTCGAATGAGCCTTCAACTCGAGTTGAACTGATGCCGGTTTATACAGTGTTGGAATGATACTGCTATGGATTTTTTTTGTCTAAGAAGTGGATGATACTCCGACCTGATCAAAAATGAATCCAATTTGTGTCATTAGAACGGTAACTGTCGAGGGTAGGACTTCTGATTTTGTTGAAAGGTGGATGTTTCGGCTGACTACGACAAGCGCTCGGTACAAAAAGCCGGTTCGTTATTGCTGCAGTGAGTATAAACGCGTTATGCTACATTAACGTAATTTGCAAACTGAACTGAACATTGATTTATTCTTCAAGTTAGAATATTTAATAGTATTGCACTAAGAAAATCGAGCAACGATGTTCCATTTTTGCTGTGTTAGGTTAACAAATAGAAATCAGAAAGCGAAACAGAGCAAACGGAAATAGGACCATCTTAATCTAAATGACCGTCTCCGTCATTGTTATTATTATTATTATTATTTTCTTTGATTTCTGGCATTTTCACATTTCTTTCTGGGTCCCGTCCAGAGACCTAAGGTTAGAAATGGCATCATGACACTTTCCACTGACAAAAAAAAAAAAAAAAAAAACAAAATAATTAATTAGATAAAGCCATTCGTAAAGTGTGGGCTGTACTTGTCATTTGGTATGTTTGATTGGTGGTGTTCTTTGCTGGGTTTTCGAGTGCATTGAAGAAGAATGTCATGACTTGTCGATATTCTTCACGACTCCATTTCGTTCGTTTACTTTTTATTAGTCGTTTTGGTATTGAGACACTTGGTCCAAGTTTAGCAATAATCCGGGTTTGGTGACCAAGTGTCTCTCCGTTTGTGGAAGAGTTTGTTTCAGTGGCAGATTTTTCGTCCTCAGACTGGTTCCTCTCTGAGGGACGCGACCCTTGTTGTCCCGGGTGACGGCTGATCCGGTATGAAATTTTCGTATGATTTCGTATTCATTGAAATTGGTAGAGATATGCGTTTTAACCATGACCGCCAATTATTATTATTATTATTATTATTATTAAGTGAAGAAAGGGAAAAGTAGAGAGTTTCCTTTGTTGTGCTGATACTACTATTTATTATGATTACTTTATTCATTTATTATTATCATCCTCATCATTCTTTTATTACGATTTCTGCTATGGTCACACTACCAAGTCTTCGGGAAGAATTAAGGCAGGTAATGGTATGCTGTTGTGGTTACATTTCATTATTTGTTTTTCTAACTCATAAAATCACTAGCGTTACACGAACAAAGTTGTTCTTACTCTGTGGGCTGTACTTATCAAGACAACAATTGTTGTGTTCCTTTTTTATCATTCTAAGCGCACCTACTATGACTGATACTATTCTTGTTTTCAATTTCCACATTTTTTTCTATTTCGATTTCCAGGTATTTATAATTCGATATTATTTCAAATTCCTTGGTTATTATGTTACATTTCGCTGGGCAATCCATATCAATTAGTATGCAAGTTTTTACTTTTCGGTTTTTTGACAATTATGTTCAGCCTATTTGGTTCAATCTTCCTGTACGTAAAGATGGTGTAATCCCATAGAATTGTGATGTCATCTGTTTCTGTAATCAATGCTGGGTGATGTTCATACCAGTGTTTATTAACATTTCTTTTCATTATTCTTTGTTTGTTATGTTTCCTGTTTTGTATCATGTAGAGACGGGTCCAAACTATGATCCTTAGGCGCTATAAGAGAATTGTCATTTAATTGATAGCACTTTTATTAGTACATGAGATGTTCCTATTAGGGCGATTTTCTGGGCAACTTATATGCTGATTTTACCTGGGCTACTGTTAGTAAAATTGTCCATTCCTTTTCTCACGAGGCCTAAATCTCCGATTACTATTGGTACGACAGTCTCAGTCTTTATTCTACATATCCTGTTAATCTCGATCGCCAGGTCATTGTATTTGGACAATTTCTCGATAATTTTCATGGGGGTGTTTCTCTCAAATAATACTGCTATGTCAATAAACATACACTTCCTGAATTTCTAGTCTTTTATGATATCAAGTCTGCTGGCTTTTATTTCCCTGTCAGTTTGAATTGGTATGTCCCAGAGGATAGTTACATTGCTATTTTGGGTAAGTGTGTCTGGTTGGTGCTCATACCATCTCTCAGTGGTTTCGATTTTGTGCTTCTTGTACATGTTCCAGTGTAATTACATTGTTATGTCTCTGGGTATATCCATTTTTTGTCAGTTCCGGATATTTGACATAATATGGTCGACAGTTTCATCATATTTTCCGTAGATCCTGCATTTCGGGTTAGTTCCATCCTTATGCGACAGTGATAGGATCTGGTTGGTCCTGAGCAGCAATAATTAGGCATTCTGTCTCAGCTTTCAGCCCGGTGCTACACAGCCACTGGTGTGTTTCCGGTTACTCCACATCTGCTTGTTTCGTTCTTTTTAGGTATTTGCTATGCAACGCATTGTCCCTCCCAGTTTTGTTGTCCCACTTTCTGCTTTACTCGTTTGGCATAGATTTTTCTTTTTTTCAGGTTTCTATTTGCTATTATTATTACGCATTGTCCTTATTATTTTATTATTATTTTTCTGCATTTGTCTGCCCTAAGTTGGCCACATTTCATGTTAATTTTATCTCCGATGCGTTACATACAAAGTTCTCCTTAGTTTGGCATAGATGGCATTTTCTGTTGTCTCTTAAGCTGGGGTTTCAGGATTCTTTCATGTATTTTTTATTTCCAAGCTATTACCACTGGTTTCTATTTTTTCTATTTCTATTTCCATTTTATTATTATTATTATTATTATTATTATTATTATTATTATTATTATTATTATTATCTCCTTCATTCAATTTCTTTTTTTTCTTTCTTGTGTTTTGTGTCACATTTAATGTTCGAAATAAAATTATAATTGGAATTTATTAAAATGGCTTCTTGAATAAAAGAAAGAATGAATTCCAAATGAAACATTTACCTGTTCTATAATTGCATCATGGCCGTTGAGAACTGTGCACCATGTAAATAAAATCCGAATTCAAATTAATATTCTAAATATTTAATCAGTCATCCAAAAAACGTCACGACAAATAGTTTTTAGTCTTAACCAAAATGTCTTCCATTTTGTCGAATGCATTTTGTATGTCGAATTTTCTAGAAGACAAAATCAATTCCAAAGTTAATAATTCCATGACTAAAGAACTAGTAAATACCAGATGGTTAACCAAAATTGCTCATGACATTTTTATGGCTAAACGCTTACTTGCAAATGCAAATATTCTCTCCAAATAACGTATGATAGGTTGTAATAGGTTACATTATACCATCACCAGGTATTAATCGTTTACCTGATCTACAAAGACAGACTTTTGTATCTTCTATCAGCATGGCTAATGTTAACCTCCAGGAGAGTTATTTTTTGCGATTTCTAGGGCTAACATTATATATATATATATATATATATATATATATCCTTTCTTGATCGGGCCGAGAATGATATCCACGATCGTCTGTATATGGATACATTTTGTGATTTATATACGTAGTTAATAGATTCTTTTGATAATTCTCATTAAATAATTATATTATTATTATTATTATTATTATTATTAAGTGAAGAGAGGAAAGGCCAGACTTTATTTTTTGTGCTCATACTGTTATTTGATATACTTACTTTTCTATCATCATCATCATCATCATCATCATCATCATCATCATCATCAGCAGCATCATCATCTTCATCATCATTATCATCATCAGTATCATCATCAACATCGTAATCTTCTTCATCATCATCATCTTTATAATTATTTCTTTTCTTTTAATCTTTCTTTTCTTTTTTTTTCTTTCTCGTGTTTTGTGTCACATTTAATGTTCGAAATAAAATTATAACTGGAATTTATTAAAATGGTTTATTGAATAAAAGAAAAAATAAATTGCAAGTAAACCGTTTACCTGCTCTATAATTGCATCTTCGCTGTTGAGAACTGTCTGCGATGTAAATAAGATCTAAATTCCAATTACTGGTTAAATATTCTAAATATTTAATCAATCACCCCCTACCCCCCCAAAAAAAAGTCACGACAAATATTTTTCAATCTTAGACAAGATGTCTTCCATTTTGTTGAATGCATTTTCTATGGCGAATTTTCTCGAAGACAAAATTAATTCCAAAAGATAATTAACTTTTGACCTAATAAATATTCAGATTATTAACCCCAGTCGTTAATATTCCAGAAATAATTGGTTACTTAGTAGAAGCCATTTCCTTTCCAAGTAACATATGACAGTTTGTATTAGGTTACATCAAACTATCAGTAGGTATTAATCGATTAGCTGATCTACAGAGTGAACAGGATTTATGCCATTCCAAACAACATTCGTACCAATTAAAGCCATTCATAATAAGGAGACGAACTCGATTCTCTTATTTCATTTTGTTAACCATTAAGCCAATACCGTAGTTCCATTTTTCAAAGAAAGAAATGCTTTCAATCGAAATTAAGTAACCAAATTTGAAATGAAAATAAGAAGTTGATGAAATGGTCTGTAAATTAAATCATCTGTGGAATCTACAGAAATTGTTTTATTGCTTTCAATACGGTCATTTTAAGTCTATATATTCGCATAATATATATAAATATATTAACTTTATTATAGCTTTATAAAAGATCATTTTAAGTCTATATATTTACATAATAAATAATAATAATAATTAATAATTACTTAATCAAAGAAATGAAATAGCTATTTTTTGCCGACATTGTCAAAGATTTTCCTTAAATAAGCTGATAAATGAAATATACATGTTTATATTTGATATTTAATAAAATGTTTAATAATTTAAGTAATTCTATTACATTTATTTATTTTAAAAGAAGTATAGTCTATTAGTAATTATAATTAGGAATAATATTTTAAAATTGTACTTCAATACGCCGTACTCATATAAAACAACCCTTTTAGAAAAATCTTTATGTATACAATTACTAATTAAACGACGAAACAAAATTGCCGAAAAAAACTTTGTCGTTGATAAAGACCAGACGACATACGTTGAACAGATGTCATCATTAGTTGAAAAAGGCAACCCTACCTTACCTTAACCTCTTTTCGAAAGTAACTCATATTTTGATACAATAGTTGTCAGTGAAAATGGATACCCTACAACCTCTTGTCAAAATGACTGAATTTCCCTGTATCCTTAGAAACTAATATTAAGAATGTATGCGCTTACAAAACTCAGTAAATTTTAAAATAAGTCATTTCAAAATTCGCTTGAAAATGAAACGGGACTAGGGACTTTAATTTAATTCTATAATGGAATTTGAAGTTTTTAGTTTCTGTTTTTGAAACATAGTAATTCCTGTGTAGCGATGGAACCGTATTTTAAATTAGTAAATTTATAATATATTCGCCTAATATATACAAATATATTAAAACAAAAGAGGAAGAAGTGCAAGGATAAGAGAAGATTATTTACCGCAATGTGACAACATAACATATAGCATGAAAGTAACAACAACGTTAAGCGGTTAACGTTCTTTTCACTTAAAAAAATATATATCTATGTGGGCAACAACTAAAAGACTTTGAAGCCATTGTTTCTGCTTATAGAGGGAAGGCTGCTAGGACTTATAGGGATTCAAACCCTTTCAAATGGTTATACACTTTCTTTAGAAAAAAAAAAATAGATTATTGGATGAATTGCATTCAGTATGTCATTAAACCTACATTTCCTGGATTTGACACCCTTTGGAATGTTTTGTTATAAAACAACTAAAATTGATTTTTTTCTATAACCAAATTAAATTCTGATATTGAATTTATTACGAAGATTTTAGTTGAAAATGTATACTCACCTGATATTATGACAATTAGCATTTGTGCTACCATTGTACAATTAAATAAACCGAAATTGTATATCCCAGAAAAGTGTCCCGTCGATTTGTGATTACTTTGGATTGATGAGGTTAGTACAAGAAATTCCAGGCAAATCTCTCAAAGTGGGCAGCTTTTTTATTTATCTGCCAATCCACGGTAGATTTTCACACCTCATCCTCTGCTGAAATCTATTCGTAAAGATATTCTGTCACCCCTCCATCATGTCAGTTCAGAGATTTATAATTCTGAATACCAGTGTGATGCTGGATATATTGGCAGAACTAATCAGAATTTGGAAGAGAAAATTGATCAGCACGTACTAGCTAAGATCGGTAGAGGGTATTCAGTCAGTTATATGCCATGCGTGATACACGCTTAAGCGATCAGGTATCTTTCGATACATGACTGACGAGGAAGATTTTTTTCTTGCAGTAGGTTGCTTTTTCCAGTCGCCATCAAAGGCTATAGAAGCTAGTCTGTCCTGCTATTTACCCATAGCTGGTGGGAGAAGAAGAGGATTCATACCTTTCCCAAGGGTAATAGTACGTAAGTGAATGTAAAGGATTAGACTGGAATTCGAACTCGGCTCTCCGAGTCGCTATCCATTACTCTACTGTGCCTACCATGGGGTATTACTTGTTAATAGTTCCAGTTTGGTGATAGCAGAACACCAAATAATCGTCTTTTAATATGCTTCGTTCACCATTTGAGAGTAAGCAGAAGGAATTCTTACAGGGACTAAAGGAAATTCGTCAAATTACTGATTATCTGGTAACATTTTTGTTCCCTCTTCTTTTATACGTTGTTCCCAGATTTATTTTTTTGTCCTCGATTAAGCTCTGAAGAGCGAGGAGCGATAACCGGTTAACTTTAGCCTTTCATTTTTTTTTGCTATATTTTCGACTCACCTATATACGGTGAATTATATTTTTTTCTCAGCCTTACTCGTCTTAATTAATATATTTGTATATATTCTATTACTTTAAACGATATTTTATTGGTTACCCGTATTTGAATAGAACGTCCCGTTTTTTAAACAGTGTTTATTTCGTCTACCGGCCAGCACACTCGAGAAAACTCAATAAAGAAAATGTGCCCTCGCCTAGCAGGATTCAAACCTATGACCCCCTTTGCAGGAGAAACCGCCATCTGATCCAGCCTGCTTTAGACCGTTCGGCTAAGGAAACCCAAACAATCAAACAATGTTCTATTGGCTTTAAAGCATATCTCGTTCTTGCTTGACTGTGAGGCTCTCCATTGCCGAATGGTCTAAAGCAGGCCGGATAAGATGGCGGTTTCTCCTATGAAGGGGGGCATAGTTTTGAAGGGTACATTGAGTTTTCTCGAATGTGCAGGCCGGTAGACGGAATAAACAATTTCAAAAAACAGGACGTTCTATTCAAACAATGGGTAACCACTAAAAATATGTGGTTTTAAAGATAAAAATCAATTATTTAGGGGTTGCTTATGTAAATATATACTTTTAAAATATCCGTTTTACAACCTTCTCACAAGGGAAGAAGAGACTTGAAGCATCAGGAATGTGGTTCTACAGAAGGATGCTGAGAATGTTAGTGAACGAACATGTGAGCAACGACAAAATTTTAGGGAAAATGAAAACAAAAAGACATTTATACTTAACATCCGGAAGAGACAGTTTAAATTTTTAGGGTGCATAATGAGAAAAGAAGGTTTAGAAAATTTGATACTCACAAGAAAGAAAATATATATTCTGTTTATACGAACCTATCCTACAAATCTTGTCGGTATTCAATAACCCATTCAATTTTATATGCCGTAAAACAAAATAAATCAAACCAAACCAAACCTGAAACATTATTTGAGGAATATTAACTGATTTAAAGTATAATTAATCTGATTTGAAATAAATATTTGTTACTTTAAGTTTAAAATATCGGTGAAATCCATTTTTAACCCGGCAGTATCAGTTTTAACGTGTTGACAGCCTGATGACAGATTTAATGCAGTTCTACAAAGGATTTATCATTAAATTATAATTTTTAAAAATGACGTGAGCGCCTATTTTATATATTTTTTAAGTCTGTAATCTAATGTTTTATCGAATTTAAAAAAATGTTTAACTTAAATTTACTATACTTATCGCTCTTATTTTATGATAATGTCCTGTATGGCTGTCCGTACTTACAAAAATCGGCACGTTGATAAACATACAAAAAAAATTTTAAATTCTTTTAAAAATATTGGAGTTTGATGATTTGTATAAAACTTTTCCATTTATGATTAGTAAATCTAGTTTTCACTTAATAATAATATCATCTACAAGGCTGAAGTTAATACAGAATTTTTAAAATTTAAAACAATCATTTTTTTTCTAATTAAAATTTAAAATAAATGAAAACAATTCTTGCAAAAATTCAGTATTCATCAAATGTTTTTTTAAGAAGACATATATATATATATATATATATATATATATATATATATATATATATATATATATATATATATATTACTTATAAAAGCAATTAAAACTTTTCTAATTAAATAATGTTAAAGCTTTATTGCATTTTTTTATTTTACGATTCAGAGCAGATGGTCGGTAAATGGTGTTTTTGTTTGACAAAAACAAATTGATGATTTAAATTCTCAAAGAAGTCCTGCTTTTAACTAATATAAATATGAAGAGGCTGAAATTTTAATTTCTCGAAATTTCATAAAATTAATTAAGTGGAAGTAACAGATATCAAAAAATATTTTTACCAAGATTTCCTAAAAAAAGAAAAAAAAATAATTTCATATATTTGTGAATAAATCCTGATATCATTAAAATCCGTCAATTAATTGATACTTGCAAGAATTTCTCCAAACAATGTGTTTTTAACGCAAAAAAATACACACTAAAATCCCTATAATCTTTGGCCCACTTGCTGACACAAGAAAAAACAAGATTTTTAACCAATATTTCGAACGTACTAGAAAGGGATAAAAATTTAATAAAATAGCCTTTGTTCTTTTTTCTTGATAATAACAGAAAGACTTTGACGATAAAACTTTGTTTTTATCAAGTTTGGAGCCTTTTTTCATCAACGTAGCTCTTTTTTAGAAAAAATTTTGTGTTACCTATTTAATACCAATCCGTTTTTGTAATGGTAATGGTAATTGTATCAGCCATTTCCTTATGTGGAAACATTTGGCATTCATTGATAGAGCAGCTAGTGCTACTGTGGCTCGGAATTTAGCAAATCTTTCTCAGAAAACAACTTTTCTGGAAAATCGTTTTCTCAGGTGCACTATTTTCATTCTTGCCAGTATTTATGGAGGTTTCCTTTCTAAACCTTTTCTTGAAGTAGTGCGTAAAGCCAACACCAAGATTACATGCAATGCCCATTTTAGTTGTTGCTGCTGGGTTTTTTTTTTGGGGGGGGTCTACAGTGCCAGTGTGACAACTGTGAAAAGGGAAAATTGTTTTATATTTAACTAAGGTAACGGGGTAACACCAGTGCCTGAAAATTTATTCATTACTGTTATTAAAAGGAATAATTCATTCATTTTTCTTCAAATTATTAGGACAATAATTGGTGTAAGATGCAATATATATATATATATATATATATATATATATATATATATATATATATATATATATGTATGTATATGTTTGTGTGTGTGTACGAGCTAGCGTTTGCGTGCGCACTGCTCCGGAAACCCTAGTTTAGAACGTAGACTTTACATTATCGACTGCGGTGTCAGAAATTCTATTCGTCTCTTAACACACGAGTGAGATTATATATATATATATATATATATATATATATATATATATATATATATATATTATTCGAAAATTATAACATAAATATGTTATAAAATCACTACAAATATAGTCATTTTGTTTCAACACTTCTGTTGTCATATCAACATACATCACCATCACTTGATAAGACATTTTATAACATATTTATGTCATAGTTTTCGAATAAATTATATTTGCTCTACTCTGTATTAAGCACTCTTTTAAGAATAGTATTTTGGGATTATTGGAATTTATTCCGTATACACCAACCCTATATATATATATATATATATATATATATATATATATATATATATATATATATATATATATATATGACTTCAGTGTTGTTTTTTTCTATTAGACTCATTGCCAAATACGTCTAGAGAGCCCAGTCTACTTTTCTATAAGCTGCCTTAGCTGAAGAAAAGAGATTCATACATTTCTAAGAGAATTTTTGTATACGAGGGCTCAACATCCTCGTTTTGAATTTGAACTCACCACATCATTTTCCCTTGCCGAGTCTGTAAACCCTACGCCAAGCGCCCATGAGTAAAAATGAATTTTTTTCACATTTTATGACGTGTTTTTAATACATAAATTAATACTAGTTGTCCCCGTAAAAATTTCTTCTCTGTGCCGTGTCTCTTCAGGACGTGGACGATCATGGCTCTCCACAACTTCATATCCTTTATAACTCTTATTAGGAGTCCAGTACACTTTTCTTTGTTTCTAACAAAATCCTCCTATTTCTCAATACTGTCCGTTTACGCCTTCGAATTTCAGTGTCGCGTTTTCCGTACTCTGTTAAGACACTACCTAGATGTTTAAATTGTTGTACTTGCTTGAACAATCTGAAGCACCTAACAGATAAATGTTGGATATCGGTTGAGGAAGACCTTTGACCTCACTTCAGCTGCATCAGAGAAGAGGCGTGGCCACAAGAAGTTGCATAGGCGACATACAGGAAGAAGGCGTAGCTACGTTACGTGGGTGTTCAAATGTTACAAAACCGGTCCAATTCTTGGCCTTGCAGAGAGGCTGGCTAGAGTTTCACCGAAGATTTGTCTTCGTCAAATTCTTGTGTGCCCAATCCTAACCTCTGTAATTCTCCCTCACTCTACCCAATCGCCACAAATCGAACAATAAAGATATATATATATATTTTTATATATAAGGGTTCGTCACCTTATTTGTGGCCAACAGCAATATACAACATAAATTCTAATGTTTTTTATGAACGAATCCAGAATTTCTAGAAAAAGTTTTTATGAACGAACTTTCAGATCAGATTTTATTTCTAGCATTCAAAGTTATTTACAGTCAGCTTAAGACTCAAACTTTAGCAGTTGTTTTTTTTGGTTTTTTTTTTAAAAAAAGATAACTGACCCATCCAGGTCACTTTACAAACCCATGTCCTTTTACAATTTGAAAAACCAAAAAATTTGGGAAAACCAAAAAATCAAAAGGATTTTTCAATTTAGTATCTGGTGGTATTGCACAAGTTTGTGCTCGATTAGAAAATTAAAAACAAAATCTTACATACTCACAAAAAAAAGAAAAACATTTATATATCAAGTAAAATAGTCTCCATTGTTTGTAATAACTGTCTCTTCGTCAGCCTTTTTATCTTGAACCCATGTCTCTTTAAATGGCGAAATTTATAAAAATGAGGAGACACAATATGTCTATATTATTAAATAAAATATATATATGTGTGTGTGTGTGTGTGTGTGTGTGTGTGTGTGTGTGTGTGTGTGCAAGAGTCAGCATTATGTCTTTGCTTTAGCTCTTAGTGCTTGTCGAACTCTCTGCCTTCAGAGAGGAGATCAGAGGAGGCTATGCCGAAGAGCAGAGTCTCGTCTGGGAGGTAGATAAACTTGGCCCCGTTATTACGAGGTCTACGGGGAATTTTTGCTCCAGCCTACGGGCTCTGAAAAACCCACGTTAAACCGGCCTTGTGCCATATCTCGCTCGATGGAGAGCTCGTGTAAATATTGTGTGTGTGTGTGTGTGTGATTAAATGGTACATTTGCATAACTTTATGTGTAGTAATAGGTCATTTAGTTAAGTGTGTCTTTAGTAAATATAGACATTTATTTACAGGAACATTTGTATATAAATATTTTATATATAAACTTATTTGTTTTTGATGACTATGTTTTTTTTTAATTCATATAGGAGATCATCAGAGTTTTGTTTTTTTGTTTTTTTTATAGGTTAATTATATCAAGAAGTAGGGTTAAAATTTTGGTTAATGTACCGGTTAGTTTATGTGGGGAGCTGTCTCTCCCTGATATAATGGGTTTCATCGGGATGTCCAGTTTATGTATTTTTGGTAATCCGTAAAGTGTGAGTGAGGGTGTTCTTCAATGAGTTTTAGCCAGGAATTGCCTTCATTTCTTTAGTAATTTCTTGGTTTCGTTTTTGAATTTTTGTGTCTCTTTCTTGATCTTGTGTCCATTTAATAACCAATGTTTTTTGTTTTTTTTACTTCGATAATCCCATGTATGTGTGTATTCGCATGTGTTTTTGAACATAGAAATATAGATCCTTGCTAGATTAGATAATCGTTATATTTATTTTTATATGTTTATTTGATTTGTAACCTGTAGTCGATATTAAATTTGTCAAATTTTCTCAATTACACAGCGGACCTTTCAGTAAATGTAGTTCAATTTTACTTTCCTTCGCCCCATCTCTTTCCCCCACCTCGTCTTTCCCCCGCCTCTTATTCTGATCTTCAACATTAAATCGTCTATGGTGTGTTTATGTCACCACGAAATGTGTCTTTATGCATTAGACATACATTCATATTTCTCTTACTTAAACCCCTTCCACTCACTTCTCCTAAAATTCTCTCTGTTAAGGTTTAATCTCCCCCCTTCTCTAGTATGTTACCCCTCATACTTACACTCTCTCTAAATTCTGTTTTTATTTCTGGAGTTGTTTTTTCTGTTTTCTTTTTGAATTTGTAGGTCTGATGAATTGGATCGTATTTACGATTCCAATGGAATAAATTATGGCCATGGAATATTAGTGTTTAAACCTTTTTATTATATCCTTACTCTGTCCTGGACATTGAGTTCTACCTGGATTCTATCCTCTCGGAATTTTTTATTCAAAAAATATACATATATGTGTATGCACCTATGTATATATATCGATTTAGTTTTTTATACAATTTCTCATGTGATCTAATATATTTTTTTAATGTTTCAAATGATAGATTATATAAAACCTGTCTGAATGTTTTTTTTATCCGAGCGCTTTCGGCTATACATTTAGTCATTTTCAAGGTTGAAATATATTAACTGTTAAATAAGAAATAGTTTGTTATATGTAGGTATTTAAATAAGGTTTTCGTTTTCAAAACACGGTCAAGATATTGTGTCCATGTTCATAGTTGATATTAAGTGTTGGTTTTTTGTTTTTATTAATAAGGCTTCCATTATTTTTAGCCTTTTCTTGCATGTAGATAATGCTATTATATTAGTGTTGTCAAAAAGTATGTTACGAATAGTGTCCGGTAGGTCTCCATGAATATTTAAATGAGATCTAATTGAACTATAGTCAGAAAGGTGTAGAGTCAGTCTGCGTGTCAAACATGTTGTAGTGTGGCCTATATAATTATTTACGAATTTTGATTGATCAGAAAATTCGTAAATAATATTTGTGCTATTTAATTTATGCAAAAATTACTAATTAACCCATAGCTAGGGGGAAGGGTTAGATTTATACCCTTCTTAAGAGTATTTGCGCGAAAGGGAATTTGATGAACCTAACGGGATTGAAACTGGGCACTTTAATTAACAATTACGAGCAGTAAATTAGTAAATCATTATTATTACCAAAATATTCTTAAAATCTAAAATTTTTTGGCTTCAAATAATCTGCAAAAGGTTGACAAACCGTAAAAAAAGTAATCAATCAATCCTGTTACTGCCTTTATAATGCATCTATTACGTAGCCGTCCAGAACCTTGTCTTAGAT
>CAHIKZ030000419.1:0-167500 GCA_903632075.3 Acanthosepion pharaonis | reverse complement strand
ACACACACACACACAAAACACACACACACACACACACACACACACACACATATATATATAAATTTTTTAGTATGTTTTCATCTTAATATATTAGGATTAATTTTAAGTGGGGGTAAAGATGATTATAGACCTGGCTACATATATGGCACTATAAAAACACATAAACCTAACTATCCTCTCCGTCCTATCATATCGCAAATTCCAACTCCTGTATATCATCTAACAAAATACATCAACCAACTTATTACTCCCTATCTTCCTAGTAAATATAGTGTTAAATCAACATTAGAAGTAATCCGAATCCTAAAAAGTGAAAAACCTGACAATGAAATCATGGCTTGACTTGATGTTGAAAACTTATTACCAATGTCCCTGTTAGTGAAACTATTGACATAATTATAAGAAATATATACAGTAACTCATCTTTTTGCCCACTTAAAATTAATCCTAATATATTAAGAAAACTACTATTAACTTGTACTACTGAAGTCCCTTTCTTCGATCATAATAACAATATATATATACAACGTGATGGTGTCTCCATGGGTTCAGTATTGGGCCCGACATTTAGCAATTTCTACATGTCGAACCTCGAAAATAAGTTATTTACAGATTTTAAAAACCATCAATCTACCTAAGATACGTTGATGATATTCTTATATTAGTTAAAAATACAGATGAAATAATTCCACTTCAAAACGGTTCCAAAATAATTCTGTCCTTAAATTCACATATTAACTCAATACTAATAATAAAATCCCTTCCTTGACATATTGATAAACACAAATAATAACAAATTTACTATTTCGCCATACAAAAAAACCTACAAGCATAAATTCATGTACACTTAACTACAAGAGCGAATGCCCATATTACTACAAAATAGCAATTATAAAGAATCTAATACATCGTGCAGAAACTAATTCATCCACCAAACAGATTTTTTACAGTGAACTAAAGAATATAAAACAGACACTTATTAATAATAGTTTTCCAAACTATATAGTTGATGAACAAATAAGATGCTTTCTTAGAAATCTCAATAATAAAGCAAATTGTACATAATACTGCTTCTACTGATCTCAAATATATTAATCTCCTATATCGTAATCAAATGCATACTAATTATAAACAAGATGAACACATACTAAAAAATTTAGTAAATTCTAATATATCAACTACAGATCCTAGCAAAAAATTAAATTAATCATATACTACACTAAATCTAGTATATCCAACTTAATACTTCGTAATGATTCTTCTCCCCCGGTTAGCGATTTGCAAAAAACCAACATAGTTTATAAATTGAAGTGCCCTTTGGGAGAGTGTATCTCCAACGAATTAAATAATATTTATGTTGGTCACACCACAAATTCGCTTTCACGACGCTTGACACTACATTTTAATGAAAACTCTAACATTTTTAGGCATTTAAAACAACATGCCTGCCCGCACACACAATTCCGTAAAATACTTGTCGAAAACACAACTATACTTCGACATGAAAACAATAGACAAAAACTAAAAATACTTGAAGCATTATACATCAAACAGTTAAAACCCAACCTAAACAAAATCAATTATGGCATCTCTACAAATATTCTTAAATGTCTATAATTGGTAACAGAAGCCATTGGTTTATACCAACGGCTTTCCTTACTTCATTCTACAATTCACTCTCGTGTAGTCATGTGTGACGTCATGAGATGCTGTGCGATTTTCGCTTCTAGCGTCTTATATGCGCGTGTTTATCGTTGCTTAGTGATCAACTATCTAAACAATGAGAAGACTATCATCACTGTCGTGTCCGTATATTGTTTAATATGTTTGTGATTTACATCTTTGATAATGGCTTAAGTAAGCTGAAAGCTTAGATTATATTAAAAAAATATGGATCAATATTGTGAATTTCTTTCTTCGTTTAATGATAATGTTATCAAACTTATCAGATGTTACGAACAAATTTTACATAAAATAAATAGACAACACTTGTCTATATTATTTAATGAAACGTGTATAAATATATATATATATATATTTTTTTATGTGTGTGTGAGTGTATTAAAGATCAAATGCTGATCAAATATGGATCGTAATCCTACAGGATGATAAAATCAAGAACAAATACGAAACGTTTTTCAATTTTGTTTGGGTCGATTCTGATTGGTCAGTCATGTATCAAGTGCACTAAAACCGTAGATAATTCTATATTTATGCAATTTCGTAAAAAAATATACTTCATGCAATTCTAGTACATTCTAGCATCGGATGCTGATGTGTATTCGTAATTGTGTATGTGTGTCTGTCTAGCCGGAGAAGTTCTAATGTCATCACCTTTGTTCGGTCAACCGGCGCAGTGTGTTTGTGGGTATTTTTCCTTTTGTTTTTTTTTGTTTGTTTTTAATTTCCATGTGCATCACAAACACGTTACAAACTATTTTCTTCGTTCTTCCCGCCTTTTCGTATCAATCTAATCTTTGTAAGATGGCGGCGTTCTTGCTGCGACAATATTCAAATAGCGTAACTGTATTATTAACTTATTTGTTTATTTGCAAATGTCTCCGAGGATGATACGACCCAAGGCACTTTGAAAGAATGCCGCAAATAAGTAACAATTACCATCAATCAGGCTAATGTCGTCACTTAACTACAATACTGAGGCGATGCTGAAAATTCCTCAGACTGACCTACTTCTCAAATTCTGACGAAAAACTATCACAAATTCGGAGTGGATCCCTTCTTTGTTGCTCCAAGAAATTTTCAGCACCCGCTTGTATTTATTAATATGAAAACTAGAAATTTTATTACAATTCCGACTACAAATAATAAGAACGATAATAATGTAATTTGAGTGCCAGTCGTATTAAGTTAGTCCTGATAGATGCATGAATGGGTAGGAAGGGTGATCCACAGAAGTGTTCAAATGATTGCGTTATGACTGTGTCAGTCAGTCACAGAGGCCGGCATGCTATATATGGCTCTTTGACATTTAATGTTCGGCTTTTGGAAATATGTTAACCGAACACCTTTTCGCATCAATTTAGCATGATGATGATGATGATGATGATGATGATTGCCGTTCTTATGTGGAGAAACTACAGCGAACAACCAGCGGTGGAAATTTATAAAATCTTTCTATTAAATGTTTTTTTCTAGGAAACCTTCTTCTCTTGTTCACTGTTATCTTGCCTTATAGTATCGAAGGGAGTTTTCTTTTTGACCTTTTGTTCAAGGTGAGGCAGAAATGTCAACATCATGATTATATAATAATCTTCCTTTTTTTTAGTTACATATGCTGTCCAGTTTACTTGTTGGTGGTGTTGGGCGGTTTCCAGTGCTATGCTTGTCGTTATTTGGCGCAGTTCTTTGAGATTGTCAGCCAATGAGATCTGATTAAGGACTGTCTTCTTAAAGACCTAGTTGACTCATTCGATTGAAGCCAATTTTAATCATTTGATATAAGAAAACGGTTGTATATAGCGATTAGACTTAATTAAATATCACATTATGAATTGATGATTCACAGTGTTTATCATTTGAACATTCATCCTAATTGCATATCAAAATTACGGTTTGGGGGCAAAGCCTGACATCTTGAAACAACTGGTAAAAAATGTTGATCATTTTATTGAAGATCATTCTTATTCCATCTCTGAATACCTATGTCATCATCATAGTCCCACTCATCATTGGTAAAGTGGGGGAATCAAGGACACTGTTTTCTAGTAGTGGAACCGTTTGGGATATGGTCGGGAATGTGTCACTGATCAAAGCCCATTTCTTCACAACTTTTCTTTCAAGCGTGCAAAGTATAGGCCAGGAAAAGATGAAATAGGTGGTGGCTCTTGTTGTCCACTTTTCACGCTTCTGATGGGGTTAGAAACGTTTACGTATTGTGGTCCTCGCCAGACATCTATGATTTTGTGGACCAATAAAATTCCTCTAATAGATCGATGCATTCTAGATAGGAAAATAAGAAGTCTCGATTGATGTGGCCATATACTGCTGCTGTGAGATCAAACATAGCAGACGTAGAACCTCCTACAGGGCGCGACAGAAACACATTTCAAAGGTTGATAAAAACCAACTGCTATTAAAATACTTTATTTCACCGTTGTTTAAAGATTTTTATCTGCTTGAAGATGATATCCTCTAAATGGTGGTCTGTATTCGTCATACATTGTTGTGAATGATTTCTAAAGTTTTCCATCACCCAGAAGTTCGATTGCTTCGAAGTCTTCTATGTGGCTTCCTTGTGGGTACTGAACCCGTGATCTGAAATTTTCACCCAGAGCAGTATCGATTTTTTTTTTTTATCCGGAACGATATTATTCCGACATAACATGAAATGAGGACGATAAGTTCTCTTCAGAGAAAAGCAGCTTCAGATTCACCATGTCTTTAATAACGTTTCGATAGTAAACGTATGGTGTGCTCCGGTTAAAGTCATGATCATAACAGATGGCATTTTAAAGAATGGTAACCCATTAGCTGGAAGAAAACATTATTACCATTTTCCAAAGTTTACTAGCACCACATAGGTGACAGTTTTAAATGTAGGAAATATTTATGCCGCACTCTGTATTTAATAAGTATGCGATGAAATGGTCTTTGATGATATATTTCATCATTGCACCCTTTTCTGGAACGAAATCCAAAATAGATTGTTAGAGTTTGAATGATGAGAACTTGTTATTAAAATATTCATTACTATTTTCCTCATAATGAATGAGTTTGAGATATATTTGTAGGCGCGATGGCCTCTTCTTTTCACAGTGCATTAATACATGAAATACTCTTACCGTTCTACTTTGGGATGTGCTTTTGATTTCAGACATATGTCATCAAACTGAGAAACATATATTTGAATTAAGAGAGAGTGTATACACTACTTTAGCCACAATGTCAAGTAAAGTTTTATTATTTTTTTTTATAGATTTCTGTTAATTTATCCATACACAGATGGACTCTCTCAGGTTGCAAATAAAAGCAGGTATTACTTTTTAAGGTGTAATTTCCAGCAGTCAGCTTTGACAGTTGGACTTAACATTCTTGTTCGTTTGTATATAATTGTATTATTGTTTTTCTGTTAATATATTTTGTTAACTCAGTTCTTCTCTTTGTGTCATTATTTTTGGTCTCAACATGGCCCCAACACTTTCTTCACTCAGATTCGTTGTTATTTAAGTTTGGAGACAATTCTTGATATATTAGGATATATCGTAATCATTACTCTTTGTCGAGTATAGCGCTACTTATCTACATTATCTTCGATGTGAAATGAATTCTACATTGGATCTGAAGAGACGTCCGCATTGATCGTATGGTAGCATTCTGGAGATAGAGAGCTCTGGCTTTTCTTTGGACTCTTCGTCTTTTCTATTTGTCTTCTCGTGTTTCCGAAGGACAATGTTTTCTCGTGGACTGTTCTTCTCCAATTAGTTCTTTCTGCAGCTTCCGTCTACCAACTGATCGTATCGATTTCTCTCCTCAACAAGGTACTTTTCAGCTGACCCTTGAATCGTCGACGTGGGACTCCACGTGGTCTCTTACCAGATACAATCTCCGAGAAAAGGATTTGTTTACGTAGGCGGACGTCTGGTATACGGGTAAGGTGTCTCGGCCCATCGAAGTCAGTGTCGAGTGTCGATGATGATTTCAAGTTTCTTCATCTTTGCACGTATAACATCGTTATTTGTGATCCAGTCGTGTCACGTTTTCCGCAGAATTTGAAGTTTCATTTGATGGAATCTTTCAAGTTTGCGGATGTCTCTTTGCTGTAATGGGATATATACTATGTTGTATATTATTTCATTTGGCTTCTTTAGTTTGGTGTGGTCAAAGTTGAAATGTAACTTTATTTTATTCTTGAGACCGGGACAGTTCTTCTGTTTTGACTTTGATTTTAGGATATTATCATGGCAATTTGCTTATCTCCACACAGTCTTAGTTGCTGGTTTGCAAGAGCATTAATAACTTTTTTTATTTTTTTCTTAATTGTTTTAACCATTTTTTCTCTTCCATTTCTTTTTATTTTTTCGCTATGTCTTTTCAACTCAGAATTTTCATCCAAAGGAACGACTTTTTCTGTTTGTTGCCTTAGGGGATGATCTCCCGTGCATAGGATTAAATTATGTGAATGATTTTATTATTATTATTATTATCATTCCTTTATTTCTTTTGGTTTTTGGTGTATACTCACTTTTTTCCGGGTCCCAAACAGAGACCGAAGATCAGAAATGACATCATGACATTTTCCACTGAGCAATTAAGAAACAAAAAGAAAAAATAATCACACATATTTTACATAGATAAAGCTCTTCGTAAGGTGTGGGCTGTACTTGTGAGTACAATTTTTTGTGTTTCTTTAAGGCATGGGTTACCAGGAAATCCCTTAAATGAGTCTATTGAATTTTTTTCCAATCCGAGTGATCCAACTGCGAAAGGGCTTGTTGATATTCTCACGTATCACATTTTCGAGATTTCGATTTCAAGGTCCATGTATTTTGACAGCTTTTTGAATATCTTCAAAGATACATTGCAGTCAGCAGGGACTGCCATATCAATAAGGAGGCACTTTTTTGTTTGTTTGTGGTCTCTAATAACAATATCTGGGCGGTTGGCTTCCCGTAGAAGTTGCAGATTTTCCAGTGCAGATATTGGTCCACTCTGTCGTGTCGGGTTTTATATTCAGTGGGTGCCAACATCGTGCAACCTGATACAAGATGATCAAGATCAAGAAAAAATACATAGATAAAGCCCTTCGAAAAGTGTGGGCTGTACTTGTCAGAACAATTTTTTGTATCTTCTTGAGGCATGGACTTCCAGGAATCCCTTCAATTAGTCTACTGCATTCTTTTCCAACCAGCCCTAGGGTTCCAACTACAACAGGGATTGTTGATGTTCCCATATGCCACATTTTCGAGATTTCTATTTCAAGGTCCTTGTATTTTGACAGCATTTTGAATATCTTCAAAGATACATTGCAGTCAGCAGGGACTGCCATATCAATAAGGAGGCACTTTTTTGTGGTCTTTAATAACAATATCTGGCTGGTTGGCCTTGATTATTCTGTCAGTGTGTATTGTGTAGTCCCATAGAATTGTAACAGGTCCTATCTCCGTAACCGGGTCTGGGTGGTGTTCATACAAGTTTCTTTCAGTTTCCTTCCCGTAGAAGTTGCAGATTTTCCAGTGCAGATATTGGCCCACTCTGTCGTGTCGGGTTTTATATTCAGTGGGTGCCAATATCGTGCAACCTGATACAAGATGATCAATCGTTTCTGGATATTTATCACAGAATCTGCATTTTGGGCTGACACAATATTTTAGTATATGTGCTTGATAATTCCTAGTTAGCAAGCATTGGTCCTGCGCAGCAAGGATAAAACCTTCAGTTTCCGCTTTCAACCCTGTACTACGTAGCCATTGATGGGTACGGGTTTTGTCTACGTCAGCTTGTTTGGTACGGGCAGAGTATTGGCCATGAAGCGGTTTATCTTGCCATCGCTTCTGTATCTGGTCGGTTGCATTCGTCTTTGCTGTCTTTTTTTAAGTATTTTGCAGTTTCAGTCGGTGTATTGTGCTGTAGTTGCATCTCTACGCTCATTTGAAACTCCTTATTATTATTATTATTATTGTCATTATTATTATTATTGTCATTGTCAGTTTGCAATGCTGATTTGCATATTTTTTTCATTGTTCATATTTAATGCTATAAAACTTTTCCTTATTATCTGTAAATGAAAAGATGGTGGAGTAGTTTCCTATAATCTTCCTCTCAGCTTTGAATTATGAATAGTCTTTAAATTAGACTGACTATAGCGCATGGCTCAGTTATAATAAATGAAGCATGGAGGAAAAAAATAGAATAGGCCGTGCTCGGGGTAGTTTCGCACAACACCACCAATTGCTACAAAATCAAAACATCAAGCTAAGTGATGTTCTTAAATAGCTTCCTCAGATCGAGACGCTCATCTGCACGGCACCAAACTGGTTCATAAATATCTAAACTGTCAGTTGTATCCAACCTCTTCCTATGATCAATGGGGAAAAAAGATTTTGATTAAGTAAAGCCTGAGGATCTTCTTTGTACATTGTGAACTGGCGCTACAGATTCTGAAACAAAGAATTGTACCAAATAACAGAAACCACATCAGTTGAGGACTACCAACAGTAGTAACAACTAAAATGGATATCACATGTAACTCGAAGAGAAAATAGTGACGTAATCAAGATGCTGATGTTCAACACTACTTCAAACAAAAGGTTAAGAAGGAAACCGCCGTCAGTATTAGAAATGCGATAACAGTTATTGGACTTGATAAATACGTTTTCCTAAAAAATTGTTTCAAAAGAAAGGTTTTATAAATTTCAACCGAAAGCAGTAATGGCTGCTTGGTAAAGGAATGACAAAGTTTTCATTGTACGAAAACGGTTAATATTACCATTACCACTCAACATTAAATAGTCCTGTCTATAACCATGCCGTTCCCAAGAACTTCAGTGTAAAAGTAAACAAATTCGGAATTGGAATTAGATCATTACCATATTAAATATGCAGAATTAACTTAGATAAATAATCAGTCAAGATTTTACAAACATTTCGTACATATTCCTAATTTCTAATGAGTGAATATCATAAAAAAAACAACGATTTACAAAATTGTATTCACGAATAATATTGATGCCTACAAAAGTTGATATATAAAATTTTGTAACTAAATTTATATATAATAATAAAACGCTTTGTGTAAGTGTTGTTTATTGCAAATATCTAAAATTTCTACACATTCATACACATCAATTTATTCTCGAACGAACTTAGCAGTCGCCATATTAAGTAAAATATGGCGATCTCAGTGTCGGCCTACAGCTGCGCAACGTGCTAGAAATTATGTCCGAATTAAACGGGGTTTCAAGTGCCGGAAGATAAAACATCTGCCTGTAATAATAATGATGCTGATGGTGTTGATAATTTCATTGATGATGATGATGATGAAAATCTCGTTGTTGTATGAAAAATTGATCAAGATGAAGCCTATAAAAATGTTAAACTTTGAAATGAACGCAAATTAGGAAAAAATGGTTAAATTAGAAGAAAGATTATCTTAACGTAGAAATATTTATGTGGATAAAAAAAAAATAACAACATCAAAATCTTCCAGGAAAAATATAAATTTTGTACAATTCAAAATAATTTCATAAAAAGAATACATTAAATTGGGGAGGGAAAAAACGTTCCAGATTTCAAAGCGAGATTTTTGTAAAATCTTAGAAAACGAAAAAAAAAACAACAAAAAAAACCCCAAAAAACAAACAAGCAAAAACAAATAAATAAAAATAAAAGTGAAGCGCGCACACACACACACGCACAGGCGCGCACACACACACAGGCGCGCACGCACGCACACGCACACACACACACACACACACATACACACACACGGCCATATAAAGATGAAACACCAGTTCTACGCTGATCCCAGAAGTTAAACAATGTCAAGCCTGGTCAGTACCTGGATGGGTGACGGCCAAGGCATACCAGGTGCTGTAAGCTTGGATGCATGTGTAAGTATAAAGGGTAATGGCTGGCAGTTGCAAATGGGAGAGCTGAGTTCCAATTCCAGTTGTATTCGCTATTTACCTACACGCAAATCTACCTTTTCTTCCCCTGGTATGGGTTAATTAGCAAGACATATATCAGTAAATCATTAGACTCTCCCCAAAACTTCTTATAATCCAAAAATAATTTTCTGACTTTAAATAACCTGTGAAAGGTCGATAATCCGTAAAAAAACAAAACAATCACACACACATATTTCTATTTCTTTCTCTCTCTCTCCCGCTCCATTCTCTATCTATCACTCTATATAAACATATATAGGAACTGTGGTTTAAATGTATTCAACAAATGATAAAATGTTTGGCCAATAAAAAGTCTTGATGCTAGACACGTGGTTGTGATGTCACAGTAAGTTATAAGTGCCACGCACAAATTTAAAAAAAATGTATTTTGATGAAAGAAATCTCGGATTTTGAAAATGAAAGTATTAGTGTAAGTGTGTCCATATTAAACTCATTGGGCTCAAAAATATTGTTTCATTTACGTTAACAAAATTTAGCTGAAACATTAAAAAAATCGTTCTATGTCGATTTAAATAAAAACTGTCAAAAATGAACAGGTCAGGAGGTAAACTACGATAGTACACAAAGTTGAATATCTGGGAAGTGTTTTAATAGACGACAGAAAGTGTGACAGCGAAATCCAGAAGCAAAATACCTGAAGGGAATTGTATCCTGGGTAGGATTTCCTCAATAACATTCGTAATAAACAATTTAAGGAATAACTGACCACTTCTGTTTCGCTTGATGAGAGGAATGCTGCTACAAAATACCTGAAGGGTATGGCCACCTGGGTAGGGTTTTCTCAATAGCATTCCTAATAAACCTGTTAAGGTAGAATTGACCACTTCTGTTTCGCTTGATGAGAGGAATGCTGCTAGAAAACGACTGAAGGGCATGGTCTTCTGGGTAGCTATTCTCAATAGCATTCCTAATAAACCAATGAAAAAATACCCCAAAATTCATAACCCCTAAGATATTTCATCTGCTCACAGTAAAATAAATAAAATGATTTATATATTATACTAATCTTAATACAACCAACTTAATCATATGCAGTAACTCTTCTCTATCAACTAGTGTTTTTAAAGACCAATAATATATTTTTAAATGTCCTTTGGGAGATTCTATATCCGACAAAATTTATGTTGTTTTCACGACAACATTATCAAGGGTTTTGCTTTTATTCTATCGATATTATTTTAAAATATCACACACTGTGAAAGCAGAAGATGTGCTAAGAAAGGTGGAATGTAAGACCTGGACAAGTTTACAATGGAAGTCTCAGAAATCATAGCACTTTCTATAAAATTTTGTCTTAGTAAATTACGTTCTTTCGTAATCAAAGCACTTTTTTTAAAAACAAAATTCCAATCAAATCCAATATGATGAATGACTAAAACACTGTATGACTTCTGAAAGGTCCCTTTTGTGTTGATATAATTTTATCTAAATTTCCCTGTGTATCTCCAATTTGTTTTTGAAATAATGATTACTGGCTAGATTTACGCCAAATTTCTGAAAACATTTCACCTTTCTTAAGAGATGTTTGGTGTGGCGCAGTGTGGGATATTTAAATATCTTTTAATAGCAATAAAATAACAATAAAAGCGTAGGTTAACTGAACGAAATCGGCTGAGCTATGTGTCCGGACACCTCGAACGACATCAATTTTAAAATTTAAAGTTTCAAATTTAGCCTTCCCTGCATCTTCAATATTTCCCATCGGCGCCCAGTTATGACCGACGCTTACGTTTATATTTCCCAACGATGAAACGTGTTGCGTATAATTTCTTTACAATTTGTTATTCAAGTAATCAATAAACACACACACACGCACACACACGCGCACACACATATATAAATATATATATATATTGAAGATATTCACCCTCTTTTAATTGCCATGTCCGGAAAAAATGAATATTCTAGGTTATCCCGTCGGATGACTACTTAAAACTTTTCTTTCCTCTCTTGCTCTATCTATCCCCTTCTTTCTGACACTATTTACATTATTCGGACTATTGTTCTCATCTTTGTCGCCATATTTCTTATAACGTTTCGGCCTTTCAGTATCTGTCTATATTTCTGAGATGAGGTATTATGTACACTATTTATATTATTCGGACTATTGTCCTCATTTTTGTCGCTCATATTGTCCTATCACTGGATCAGACTAACGCATTTATCCACTGTGCCATGTATCCTTGAGGACACATGGCAGAGTGACAGGATCCAAAGAGTCTGAGTTCAATATCCGGTGAAGGCAGTGGAGATCTTTCATATGGAGAATTAACAGGAGATAACTGATAACTGAAATCCATTAAACATGGCACGTGGAACTAGAACAGTCTACCCCAGTGAGCGAAATAAATGGTTCAGTTCGACATTCCACTTACTTGAAGAAGGCCGGAGCGTACAACGGCCGAAACGTTGTAATAAATATGGCGACAACAAAGATGAGGGAAATAGTCTGAATCATGTAAATAATGTACATAATATCTCATGTCAGAAATATAGATAGAACCCTTGTTTCTATATCTCTCTCTCACTTTTCCTTCCCCATATATAAAAATAAACTTATTATAAAATCTGTTTTCCCTCTTTCTGAATCTCTTTTCTTTTTTCTTTATTTTCTCAACCTTTTTTGTTTTCTTTTTCTTCTTTTCCTTTTTGTCCTTTTTTTCCCCCATTTTCTTTTTCTTTGTTTCTTTACTTTTTTTTGCATATGTCTAGATGAATTTAAAATCCATTTATTGTTGCAAACATTTTTGGTTTGAAGAGATGGGATCTGATCCCGTGAAATAAATTATTGCCAATGGATTTCTAAGGACTCAGCTTTCATTATTATTATTATTATTATTATTATTATTATTATTATTATATTTTGCTCTGTTCTTACATTGAGCTCTCTTTCGATTTATACATACTAATTATCAAATATATATATATATATATATATATATATATATATATATATATATATATATATATATTTCATGTTAGACGCAATCGTCAGGCCATCTGGACAAGTTTATAATGGTGGCCTGACGATTGCGTCTAGCATGAAATAGACTGTCGCCTCTAAGTGTTGACTTCAATGTTCTCTTTATATTTACACACACTCTATCTATGATATTGAGCACTTTATCGCATAAATATACCACACCTTAAGAGTATATTTCTTCACACACACACACACACACACACACACACACACACACACACACACACACACACACACACACACACACACCAACACATACATCCATATGTAAGCAAATAAAAAAAAATTCAGTTATCTGTTTGGATTAGTTGTGCTCTTATGTCCATCGTCTTTTTCATGTTGAATTTGTATTTGTTCTAATGTTAATTATGTTTTATGAATATGTCCTGATGATGGTCTAAAATAGACCGAAACGTCCGACGTTATATTAACATTTATACAGCATAATTGCATATTAAGATTTTTGTTTGTTTTTTCTGTATATTTTTCTTCATACATACATATATATATATTCAAGAGTACAATTGGAAAAATTGTTCATAAATTCAAACAAACTGGTTCGCTGGCAAATGTGAAAACCCCATTACGTGCTCGTTTATGACATCTTAATAAAATAACAAGCAACAAGACCAGACTTGATTTCGAGTTTCCAAGATAATTTTACAACGCTAAGGAGCTCCAAATGTTCTGGTGTTTAACATAGCTGCTGGGAAGAATGGATTCCTGTATCTCTTTACAATATTCCTGCGAAATGAGAGTAAACTGTCCCACTTGGAACTCGAACCGGGTACGCTGATTTCATTCTTGTAACGTTCATTTGACGAGTTCCGTGCGTATCTGAAAACTCGACATATCCCAGGGGTGACCGTGTGATAAGAGAAAAAGGATCCAGTATCTTTTCCTAATAATCAAACTTATCATTTGTCAAAAGCCAGGAAAGTGAAATAAAACTAAACAATAATCTGATAGGAGCAAAGCTGAGCCAAAAAAAATATTGGTGAAAATCCTTCCAAGAGTTACTCGGACAATTGTAATCCTTCTTTGTTTGGTTGATGATGGCGAAGCGAAGCGTTTTGTTCAGCATCGCTTCTTGGGAGTTCTCAGTTGTCGAATTCTGCCATTGGCAGCCAGCCTGCCTGTTCTTTACTTCTTCATCCTCTTTTAATATACCAACTTTGTTGTCTACGGATTTATTTTTTTCCATCAGATAAATTTTTATTTCTTAAAAAAAAAATGACCTTTCTACTTTTGTTTAACATCGAATGTCATTTTGTTAAGGAGTTTTTCTTTTTTTATTCTTCATACGTTCTCTTGTGCGATAGCTTTCACCCCCGCTTGTGTTGTATCCTCTCGTTCACTAGAGGGCGACATACTGTTTACTGAAAATTCTTTGCCATATGGCTGGTGATATTGTTGTCGAACAACAGATCTTGTGGCATAGGGCATCCCCCCCCAATTCTCACAGTGTTAAGCGATTGGAAAGTTTATTTAATATTTTTGACTTTCTTTTTCTTCTGAATAAACAAGCTCCACACCAATTGCAAAGATGCAGTCAATAGTTGCAGTGTTTCTCAGTAGTACAATGATTTTTGCAAACGCTTTACAAAAACTAATACCCGACTTTGTTTTCTATACTAGACATTCTCCCAGTACAAAGCCCAAGAGCCACTCAAGGTAGACGACTACTTTATGAGGTATTTTCTAAAAGCTAAGCCAAGTATTAAGAAACTGAAAGATTCCATTAGAAACAAAGAAATGAATGCTGAAGTCCTATGTAATATATATCCTTCTTTATAGCAATGAATGTTGAACAGTGCCTTCATAGATGAAGAAGAGGCTTGAAGCAACAGAAGGATGCTGAGAATGCTATCTGCTGAACAAATAAGTAACGAGGAAGTTTTTAGAAAAATGGTAACAAAAATGATGCTTATGATTAGAATTAGAATATATTTGAAATTTCTAGGGCAATAATGAGGAAAGGGGCTTGGAGAATTTGAGACTCACAAGAAGGAAATGAGAATAGAAAAAATCAGATCATAACCTACCTAACAAGCTTGTATAAATGATAATGGTTCGTATAACAGGGATTAAGAGAGATAGCAAAAAGAGAGATTTTAATAAGAGATACAAAGGATGTTGCGGAGAGCCATGATTACCCATATACTGACGATTCATGACTTCAAAAGATGTATAAAAGTTGGTATCTAAACATACGCATCCACATATGCATAACAAACTGAAAGAAAATTCTGATGAGCACCTTTGGCTTAACAGCATTCAATGATGTTGGCAAATTCATTTTGGCTACACGCGTTTCTTGATCAGAGAGTGGCTTTGCTCCGATGCAACGTCTGTCTCTAATTGAAAGATTTCATGCGTTGGCATCGGTTGATATAGTAGGATCTTTTTCATGTTGGTTCACTGTCTGTAGCCCAAAACAATCATAACAAATGATCCAAACTAATGCAGAAGTAAGAAGTAATAAATACTCTGGAATGACCTGAGGCGAAAGCTTCTTGCTCGGCAGGTGTCCCAAGGCATCGCTGCTTAGACCTTCCGCTATCCTTCTATTATCATAAAACCAATGAGTGTTGCCTGTTTGAAAAGTGTGTCTCTAATACGGAGTCATCTGTGTTGTGGCCTGTTTAGGGTCCAGAAAGAAAGACACGGAAGGTAGGTTGAAAAAGTATATTGAAGATATATACAAAACAATAGTGTTAGTAATAAGTAGATTAGCACTGCGTCTACTACTCCACTCCACTACACACTCTAAGCTCCCGTCCGACTCTCGCAGTTTGTATTTATGAGTGAAGAAAGAGTTCATTATACTGTAAGAAGGTTTACCACAACAATCTGATAAACCAGAACGGAGGACTGCGCTATTAGCTAAGGAGCTACAACAATAAAACATTCATATAGCTGCCGTGTCAGAGACTACATTATCCAAGGGAGCTGATGGCTACAGGCTTTAATGGAAAGACAAAGAGGAAGGGTTGAAAAAGGTAACAGGAATAGTTTTGTTTTAATCAAGAGCTCTATGTAGAAAACATGGAAAAGTTACCAACTGTTATAAATAATCGCTCAATAATTCGAGTGCCACTTCTGAAAGGACGTCAGTCAGTATACATGTCCTTATTTCTTTCGGTCGCTGATATAAAATGTTGGACGCCAACCCTACATCCGGGTATTTTTGACGAGACACCATCTCTAGAAAGACTGCCATCCAAGGCTAAAGAGTTCTTTCAAGGCATGAAGTGAATTATCCCACGCCAGACACTAACTTGGAATTTGAATTTACGCGGACTGTCTAGGTAGGTCTCTATTGCAACCTGAATAAGTCAGAAGATATCACAAAGTTCTGAACCATCCGAGTTGAAGTCAGTCAATAATACATCCATCAAAAGAGTTAAGGACTTTAAATATCTTGGGTCTCACATACATAACAGATTTCCCAAAAAAGACTTCTGTGGTGGATTCCGGGTTGAAATCCGGTACCAATAAATAACAAACGCCAGGAATTAATATATGAAAATAATGTGTGAACGGAATAATACAAACTGGTAATGCAGGTTAGTAGTTCCAGGAATATGTGTTAGTAGCAAAATATATATACAGTCTTTGGTATTGAAGTATCGCTGTATGACTTCTTACTGAGTCTACGTGCTCGCTCACTGTGACTCCTACAACGCTGTTACCTCACCCTCCCTCTTCAGGTTACCTACAACCTTTTACTCTGTCACTCTGGACTCGACTTTTCGGTCTTGCTCTCTCTTACTCTCGTCTCTTCCCGTAGCAGTAGTATATGTATATACTGGGTGAGTCCATTTGTGTAAAAAGGGGAGAACCCCTCAACAACTTCAACATTCTCTCTTGCATGGGATGCGTATAACGATCTTCACTCGATTTGTCGCTGGAACGTTCCATCCTCCTTAAAAGACCAAATCTTTCGAACATTGGTTGAAGCAGTCTTACTGTATGGATCAGAAACTTGGACATTATCTGTTCGTCTTGAAAGACGACTGCATGGGACTTATACAAATTTACTTAGAAAAATCTAGAACATCAGTTGGAGATCCCATGCAAAGAATAACACAATTTACGGAGATCTGACAGTAATCTCGCTTAAGCTCAAACAAAAACGATTACAGTTTGACGGCCACTGCCATGGAGCAGACAGAGAAATCATCTCATCCTTACTCCTATGACATCCTTCTGGAAATGTCTTCTCACGGTAACAGACTTTCCCGGACACCATAGCTCTGGACTCAGGGTTGAACATTGGGGATCTGGAGATAGCAATGTGGAAAGGTATTGCTAATGGAGTTCCGACCAACTATGTTCAAAGGATGATGATGATGATGATGATGATGATGATGATGATGATGATGATATACGTCAAACACAAATGCAACTGAAGAGAAAAAGATGTCTTCTTATGAAACTCTGCAACCAAAATGGCGTGCAAAACAGGAACTATGAAGGATGGTGAAAAACAAACTTTAAACAGAGCTACAAAAACTAGGATGTTGTGGGGAGCCATGATCTCACACGCCCGAGAGGAACACGACGCATAGAAGGAGAAGAGTTCAGAGAATTCTTGAAATAACTCTATTTAAGATGGTAAAAATCCTTATAAAAAGTCGGTTCTTCGGAGAAATGGAATACAAAGTAAAGAAAAATGAGAGAGAAATTACTTCATATTACGAGCCATCAAAAGCGAGCAAGCGAGTTTTTTATGCGTCAATTTGAATGAAAAATGAGAAACAAAAAAGGCAATAAAAACAGATGAACAAGACAGTCAATATATAAAAATTTAAAGAAAATTATAATTTTAATGGCAATTCTCTAAGATAAGATCTGAAAATATTTTGTTCTAAGACACTTTTATCACGAAATATATCACTTCTATTTTCTACTGAAACACTTTGATGTGTATTTATGGCCGGGCTTTGATCACAGACTTCTGTCTTGTTGACAAAAGAAGTAGAGGAGAATGGTTTCCCGCAGTGCTCATTCTAACTACTCTCCTTATTGAACACCTGTAACATTAGACTTTGGAGATAACATGTGTTTGTTGATAGTCCATTAGCAGGTAAAGATATGACAGACTGGTTGACCCAAATGATAACACCACATCTATAGAGCGTCCACTGTCAAGGTTGACTATGGAGGCAACAGCTTTTTGTTGCTACTGTCTAGACAGGTAAGGTATTTATGGGAGTGCGGTATGCCCAAGTTTTCATTCCCCTATTCTCTTGGGTGTCAAAGGGAGGTACAGATTTTTATTTCTGTCAAAGGGAGGTATAGATTTTTTTTCTGTCAAAGGGAGGTACAGATTTTTATTTCTGTCAAAGGGAGGTACAGATGTTTATTTCTGTCAAAGGGAGGTACAGATTTTTTGTTTCTCCTGCCTAGGCAGGTAAAGGAGTTATGGGAGTCTGGTTTTCACTTACCTAATGTCTTGATTGCCCTCTGCCAATGTTCACTGTGGAGGTAACAGATTTTGGTTCTTCCTGTCTGAGCAGTTTAAGTACTTTATGGTAGATAGTTTATCCAAGAGTTCACGGCCATTTTCTTGATTGGCCCCTTTCAAGTTTGACTATGGAGGTAAAAGGAATTTTTTGCTATGCCTGAGCAGTTAAGGTGGTTATGGAAGAGTGATTTACCAAAATACCCACCCATACTTTTAATTGTCCCTTGTCATGGTTGAATATGAAGTTAACAGGATTTTATGGCTACTGCCTGTGAAGGTAAGGTTGTTATGAGAGTGGCTTTCCCAAGAGTTCACTCACCTATTCTTTTGATTGGAGCACGAATCACTGTCTTCCTCCATTTTTATGGTGAATTATTGTTTTCTTTAATTCTTAAAATGAAGCACGGTCATTCATCTTTCTTTACAATGATGTACAACGATGTTCACCCTGTACAAGGCCCAAGAGCCATTCTAGATAGATAGTTACAGATTAAGGGTCACCACCCGCAAACAAGGTGATAATTCCACCAAGAGAACAAAACTTGTAAAAGGAACCGGAAACCTAATCCAAAACAGAAAACAAGGGATGGACATTTATTCATGTTGAAAAGACGAAAGAGGAGTTGAAAATGGACGATAAGCAAACCTATCTATTCTTTTTCAGGAAAAAAATCTAAATAAATAGTAAATAAAAGTTAAAAATGAACCTATCTACTTATATATTCGTGAAATGAACCATTGTCATTTTTCGGATGGAGCATTGTCAGCGTTATTTCTTTACGAATCACGCTCTTGTATCTTAATAAATAAGGTGTTATTCTAATCAGACGTTAGTTGATGCGAGTTCAATACTTATCGAAGGATATTTATTTATTAATGATTTTTAATGATTGCTTCATACTTGAAAATGTAATTACAATCCATGCGTTATAATTAAATGCAACAATAATCAGATAAAAAAAAACAGTAAAAGAATTATGAGAACGAAATAAATGACCATTTTGGTGTTCTATTCCGATATATAACAAAGTCTGAAGTTCCTCATTCAGTGGATTGTATATTATGATAACTTTATCATGTTGTTTTTAGTGGGTCCTCGAAGAAAACAATTAAAGATAGGAAAATATCGTTAGATATAAAGAAAACAAAGATAAAATTCTTTGTATCTAATTTAATATATGGCAGTGAATAATGGACAATCTCCCCAAGAAGAGACTAGAAGCAAAAGAAACAAAGGCTACTGAACTGTTACGTAATATCAGTCCTCCTGTATGGCAGTGAATATTGGACAATCTCCCCAAGAAGAGACTAGAAGCAAAAGAAACAAAGGCTACTGAACTGTTACGTAATATCAGTCGTCCTGTATGGCAGTGAATATTGGACAATCTCCCAAGAAGAGACTAGAAGCAAAAGAAACAAAGTCTACTGAACTGTTACGTAAATCAGTCCTCCTGTATGGCAGTGAATATTGGACAATCTCCAAGAAGAGACTAGAAGCAAAAAAAAACAAAGTCTACTGAACTGTTACGTAATATCAGTCCTCCTGTATGGCAGTGAATATTGGACAATCTCCCCAAGAAGAGACTAGAAGCAAAGAAACAAAGGCTACTGAACTGTTACGAAGAGACTAAAGCAAAGAAACAAAGGCTACTGAACTGTTATAACATCAGTCCTCCTGTATGGCAGTGAATATTGGACAATCTCCCCAAGAAGAGACTAGAAGCAAAAAGAAACAAAGGCTACTGAACTGTTACGTAATATCAGTCCTCCTGTATGGCAGTGAATATTGGACAATCTCCCAAGAAGAGACTAGAAGCAAAAGAAACAAAGGCTACTGAACTGTTACGTAATATCAGTCCTCCTGTATGGCAGTGAATATTGGACAATCTCCCCAAGAAGAGACTAGAAGCAAAAGAAACAAAGTCTACTGAACTGTTACGTAATATCAGTCCTCCTGTATGGCAGTGAATATTGGACAATCTCACCAAGAAGAGACTAGAAGCAAAAGAAACAAAGCTACTGAACTGTTACGTAATATCAGTCCTCCTGTATGGCAGTGAATATTGGACAATCTCCCCAAGAAGAGACTAGAAGCAAAAGAAACAAAGCTACTGAACTGTTACGTAATATCAGTCCTCCTGTATGGCAGTGAATATTGGACAATCTCCCCAAGAAGAGACTAGAAACAAAAGAAGAAACAAAAAGCTACTGAACTGTTACGTAATATCAGTCCTCCTGTATGGCAGTGAATATTGGACAATCTCCCAAGAAGAGACTAGAAGCAAAAAGAAACAAAGGCTACTGAACTGTTACGTAATATCAGTCCTCCTGTATGGCAGTGAATATTGGACAATCTCCCCAAGAAGAGACTAGAAGCAAAAGAAAAAAAGGCTACTGAACTGTTACGTAATATCAGTCCTCCTGTATGGCAGTGAATATTGGACAATCTCCCAAGAAGAAGAGAAAAGAAAACAAAGGCTAGAACTGTTACAAAAGTCCTCCTGTATGGCAAATATTGGACAAAGAAGAGCTGAACTGTTACGTAATATCAGTCCTCCTGTATGGCAGTGAATATTGGACAATCTCCCCAAGAAGAGACTAGAAGCAAAAAGAAACAAAGGCTACTGAACTGTTACGTAATATCAGTCCTCCAGTGAATATTGGACAATCTCCCCAAGAAGAGATAGGAAAAAAGAAAAAAGCTACTGAACTGTTAATCTATCAGTCCTCCTGTATGGCAGTGGATACTGGACAATCTCCCCAAGAAGAGACTAAAAAAGAAACAAAGGCTACTGAACTGTTACGTAATATCAGTCCTCCCCAAGAAGAGACTGAAGCAAAAGAAACAAAGTCTACTGAACTGTTACAATATCAGTGAAATATTGGACAATCTCCCCCAAGAAGAGACTAGAAGCAAAAGAAACAAAGGCTACTGAACTGTTACGTAATATCAGTCCTCCTGTATGGCAGTGGATATTGGACAATCTCCCCAAGAAGAGACTAGAAGCAAAAAAGAAACAAAGGCTACTGAACTGTTACGTAATATCAGTCCTCCTGTATGGCAGTGAATATTGGACAATCTCCCAAGAAGAGACTAGAAGCAAAAGAAACAAAGGCTACTGAACTGTTACGTAATATCAGTCCTCCTGTAAAATATTGACAATCTCCCAAGAAGAGACTAAAGCAAAAGAAACAAAGGCTACTGAACTGTTACGTAATATCAGTCCTCCTGTATGGCAGTGGATACTGGACAATCTCCCCAAGAAGAGACTAAGAAGAAACAAAGACTAACTGAAGCAAAAAGAAACAAAGGCTACTGAACTGTTACGTAATATCAGTCCTCCTGTATGGCAGTGGATACTGGACAATCTCCCCAAGAAGAGACTAGAAGCAAAAAGAAACAAAGGCTACTGAACTGTTACGTAATATCAGTCCTCCTGTAAATACTGGACAAAAGAAGAGACTACAAAAGAAACAAAGGCTACTGAACTGTTACGTAATATCAGTCCTCCTGTATGGCAGTGAATACTGGACAATCTCCCCAAGAAGAGACTAGAAGCAAAAGAAACAAAGGCTACTGAACTGTTACGTAATATCAGTCCTCCTGTATGGCAGTGGATACTGGACAATCTCCCCAAGAAGAGACTAGAAGCAAAAGAAACAAAGGCTACTGAACTGTTACGTAATATCAGTCCTCCTGTATGGCAGTGAATATTGGACAATCTCCCCAAGAAGAACTGACTAGAAGCAAAAGAAGAAACAAAACAAAGGCTACTGAACTGTTACGTAATATCAGTCCTCCTGTATGGCAGTGGATATTGGACAATCTCCCCAAGAAGAGACTAGAAGCAAAAGAAACAAAGGCTACTGAACTACTAACATCAGTCCTCCTGTAATATCAAGAAGAGACTAGAAGCAAAAGAAACAAAGGCTCCTCCCTCCTGTATGGCAGTGAATATTGGACAATCTCCCCAAGAAGAGACTAGAAGCAAAAAGAAACAAAGGCTACTGAACTGTTACGTAATATCAGTCCTCCTGTATGGCAGTGGATATTGGACAATCTCCCCAAGAAGAGACTAGAAGCAAAAAAAAACAAAGGCTACTGAACTGTTACGTAATATCAGTCCTCCTGTATGGCAGTGGATATTGGACAATCTCCCCAAGAAGAGACTAGAAGCAAAAAAACAAAGGCTACTGAACTGTTACGTAATATCAGTCCTCCTGTATGGCAGTGAATATTGGACAATCTCCCCAAGAAGAGACTAGAAGCTAAAGAAACAAAGGCTACTGAACTGTTACGTAATATCAGTCCTCCTGTATGGCAGTGGATATTGGACAATCTCCCCAAGAAGAGACTAGAAGCAAAAAAAACAAAAAGCTACTGAACTGTTACGTAATATCAGTCCTCCCAAATGGCAGTGAATATTGGACAATCTCCCCAAGTTAAGAGACTAGAATATTGCAAAAAGAAACAAAAAAAGAAACAAAGGCTACTGAACTGTTACGTAATATCAGTCCTCCTGTATGGCAGTGAATATTGGACAATCTCCCCAAGAAGAGACTAGAAGCAAAAGAAACAAAGGCTACTGAACTGTTACGTAATATCAGTCCTCCTGTGGCAGTGGATATTGGACAATCTCCCAAGAAGAGACTAGAAGCAAAAGAAACAAAGTCTACTGAACTGTTACGTAATATCAGTCCAAAGTCCCCAGTAGGATGCTGAATATTGACAATCTCCCCAAGAAGAGACTAAAAAAAGAAACAAAGGCTACTGAACTGTTACGTAATATCAGTCCTCCTGTATGGCAGTGAATATTGGACAATCTCCCCAAGAAGAGAAAGAAGCAAAAAAGAAACAAAAGGCCTACTGAACTGTTCCCAAGTAATATCAGTCCTCCTGTATGGCAGTGAATATTGGACAATCTCCCCAAGAAGAGACTAGAAGCAAAAAGAAACAAAGGCTACTGAACTGTTACGTAATATCAGTCCTCCTGTATGGCAGTGAATATTGGACAATCTCCCCAAGAAGAGACTAGAAGCAAAAAAAAAAAAGGCTACTGAACTGTTACGTAATATCAGTCCTCCTGTATGGCAGTGGATATTGGACAATCTCCCCAAGAAGAGACTAGAAGCAAAAAAGAAACAAAGTCTACTGAACTGTTACGTAATATCAGTCCTCCTGTATGGCAGTGGATACTGGACAATCTCCCCAAGAAGAGACTAGAAGCAAAAAGAAACAAAGGCTACTGAACTGTTACGTAATATCAGTCCTCCTGTATGGCAATCTCCCCAAAGAAGAGAGACTAGAATACTGAACTGTTACGTAATCTCCCAAGAAGATACTGGACAATCTCCCCAAGAAGAAACAGAAGCAAAAAGAAACAAAGGCTACTGAACTGTTACACGTAATATCAGTCCTCCTGTATGGCAGTGGATACTGGACAATCTCCCAAGAAGAGACTAGAAGCAAAAGAAACAAAGGCTACTGAACTGTTACGTAATATCAGTCCTCCTGTATGGCAGTGGATATACAATGGACAATCTCCCCAGTGAATATTGAAATCTCCCCAAGAAGAGACTAGAAGCAAAAAAGAAACAAAGGCTACTGAACTGTTACGTAATATCAGTCCTCCTGTATGGCAGTGAATATTGGACAATCTCCCCCAAGAAGAGACTAGAACAAAGGCAAAAAGAAACAAAAGGAGACTACTGAACTGTTACGTAATATCAGTCCTCCTGTATGGCAGTGGATACTGGACAATCTCCCCAAGAAGAGACTAGAAGCAAAAGAAACAAAGGCTACTGAACTGTTACGTAATATCAGTCCTCCTGTATGGCAGTGAATATTGGACAATCTCCCCAAGAAGAGACTAGAAGCAAAAGAAACAAAGGCTACTGAACTGTTACGTAATATCAGTCCTCCTGTATGGCAGTGAATATTGGACAATCTCCCCAAGAAGAGACTAGAAGCAAAAAAAACAAAGGCTACTGAACTGTTACGTAATATCAGTCCTCCTGTATGGCAGTGAATATTGGACAATCTCCCCAAGAAGAGACTAGAAAACAAAAAATATTGAAACAAAAGGCTACTGAACTGTTACGTAATATCAGTCCTCCTGTATGGCAGTGAATATTGGACAATCTCCCAAGAAGAGACTAGAAGCAAAAAAAAAAAGGCTACTGAACTGTTACGTAATATCAGTCCTCCTGTATGGCAGTGGATATTGGACAATCTCCCAAGAAGAGACTAGAAGCAAAAAAAACAAACAAAGGCTACTGAACTGTTACGTAATATCAGTCCTCCTGTATGGTGAATATTGGACAATCTCCCAAGAAGAGACTAGAAGCAAAAGAAACAAAGGCTACTGAACTGTTACGTAATATCAGTCCTCCTGTATGGCAGTGAATATTGGACAATCTCCCAAGAAGAGACTAGAAGCAAAAGAAACAAAGGCTACTGAACTGTTACGTAATATCAGTCCTCCTGAAGTGAATATTGGAAATCTCCCCAAGAAGAGACTAGAACAAAAAAACAAAGGCTACTGAACTGTTACGTAATATCAGTCCTCCTGTATGGCAGTGGATATTGGACAATCTCCCCAAGAAGAGACTAGAAGCAAAAGAAACAAAGGCTACTGAACTGTTACGTAATATCAGTCCTCCTGTATGGCAGTGAATATTGGACAATCTCCCCAAGAAGAGACTAGAAGCAAAAGAAACAAAGGCTACTGAACTGTTACGTAATATCAGTCCTCCTGTATGGCAGTGGATATTGGACAATCTCCCAAGAAGAGACTAGAAGCAAAAAAAGAAACAAAGGCTACTGAACTGTTACGTAATATCAGTCCTCCTGTATGGCAGTGAATATTGGACAATCTCCCAAGAAGAGACTAGAAGCAAAAGAAACAAAGGCTACTGAACTGTTACGTAATATCAGTCCTCCTGTATGGCAGTGTATTGGACAATCTCCCCAAGAAGAGACTAGGAAGCAAAAAGAAACAAAGGCTACTGAACTGTTAATCTCCTCCTGTATGGCAAAAGAAACATACTGACAATCTCCCCAAGAAGAGACTAGAAGCAAAAGAAACAAAGGCTACTGAACTGTTACGTAATATCAGTCCTCCTGTATGGCAGTGAATATTGGACAATCTCCCTAAGAAGAGACTAGAAACAAAAGAAACAAAGGCTACTGAACTGTTACGTAATATCAGTCCTCCTGTATGGCAGTGAATATTGGACAATCTCCCCAAGAAGAGACTAGAAGCAAAAGAAACAAAGGCTAACTGTTACGTAATATCAGTTACGTAATATCAATCCTCCTGTATGGCAGTGGATACTGGACAATCTCCCCAAGAAGAGACTAGAAGCAAAAGAAACAAAGGCTACTGAACTGTTACGTAATATCAGTCCTCCTGTATGGCAGTGAATATTGGACAATCTCCCCAAGAAGAGACTAAGAAAAGAAACAAAGGCTACTGAACTGTTACGTAATATCAGTCCTCCTGTATGGCAGTGAATACTGGACAATCTCCCCAAGAAGAGACTAGAAGCAAAAAGAAAACAAAGGCTACTGAACTGTTACGTAATATCAGTCCTCCTGTATGGCAGTGAATATTGGACAATCTCCCCAAGAAGAGACTAGAAGCAAAAAAAGAAACAAAGGCTACTGAACTGTTACATAATATCAGTCCTCCTGTATGGCAGTGGATATTGGACAATCTCCCAAGAAGAGACTAGAAGAGACTAAAAGAAACAAAGGCTACTGAACTGTTACGTAATATCAGTCCTCCTGTATGGCAGGAATATTGGACAATCTCCCCAAGAAGATACTAGAAGAAAAGAAACAAAGGCTACTGAACTGTTACGTAATATCAGTCCTCCTGTAGGCAGTGACTGGACAATCTCCCCAAGAAGAGACAAAGCAAAGAAACAAAGGCTACTGAACTGGTAATATCAGTCCTCCTGTATGGCAGTGGATACTGGACAATCTCCCCAAGAAGAGACTAGAAGCAAAAGAAACAAAGGCTACTGAACCTCCTGTATGGCTCCTGTATGGCAGTGAATATTGGACAATCTCCCCAAGAAGAGACTAGAAGCAAAAAGAAACAAAAGAAGAGACTACTGAACTGTTACGTAATATCAGTCCTCCTGTGTGGCAGTGGATATTGGACAATCTCCCCAAGAAGAGACTAGAAGCAAAAAGAAACAAAGGCTACTGAACTGTTACGTAATATCAGTCCTCCTGTGATATTGGACAATCTCCCAAGAAGAGACTGGATACTGAACAATCTCCCCTGTATGGCAGTGGATATTGACAATCTCCCAAGAAGAGACTAGAAGCAAAAGAAACAAAGGCTACTGAACTGTTACGTAATATCAGTCCTCCTGTATGGCAGTGAATATTGGACAATCTCCCCAAGAAGAGACTAGAAGCAAAAGAAACAAAGGCTACTGAACTGTTACGTAATATCAGTCCTCCTGTGTGGCAGTGAATATTGGACAATCTCCCCAAGAAGAGACTAGAAGAGAAAAAAAACAAAGGCTACTGAACTGTTACGTAATATCAGTCCTCCTGTATGGCAGTGGATACTGGACAATCTCCCCAAGAAGAGACTAGAAGCAAAAAGAAACAAAGGCTACTGAACTGTTACGTAAATATCAGTCCTCCTGTATGGCAGTGGATACTGGACAATCTCCCCAAGAAGAGACTAGAAGCAAAAAAACAAAAGGCTAAACTGTTACGTAATATCAGTCCTCCTGTATGGCAGTGATACTGGACAATCTCCCAAGAAGAGACTAGAAGCAAAAGAAACAAAGGCTACTGAACAGTAATATCCTCCTGTATGGCAGTGAATATTGGACAATCTCCCCAAGAAGAGACTAGAAGCAAAGAAACAAAGGCTACTGAACTGTTACGTAATATCAGTCCTCCTGTATGGCAGTGGATACTGGACAATCTCCCCAAGAAGAGACTAGAAGCAAAAAGAAACAAAGGCTACTGAACTGTTACGTAATATCAGTCCTCCTGTATGGCAGTGAATATTGGACAATCTCCCAAGAAGAGACTAGAAGCAAAAAGAAAAAGGCTACTTGAACATCAGTTACGCAAAATACTGGACAAACTAGAAGCAAAAAAGAAACAAAGGCTACTGAACTGTTACGTAATATCAGTCCTCCTGTATGGCAGTGGATATTGGACAATCTCCCCAAGAAGAGACTAGAAGCAAAAGAAACAAAGGCTACTGAACTGTTACGTAATATCAGTCCTCCTGTATGGCAGTGAATATTGGACAATCTCCCCAAGAAGAGACTAGAAGCAAAAGAAACAAAGGCTACTGAACTGTTACGTAATATCAGTCCTCCTGTATGGCAGTGAATACTGGACAATCTCCCCAAGAAGAGACTAGAAGCAAAAAGAAACAAAGGCTACTGAACTGTTACATGTAATATCAGTCCTCCTGTATGGCAGTGAATATTGGACAATCTCCCCAAGAAGAGACTAGAAGCAAAAGAAACAAAGGCTACTGAACTGTTACGTAATATCAGTCCTCCTGTATGGCAGTGGATATTGGACAATCTCCCCAAGAAGAGACTAGAAGCAAAAGAAACAAAGGCTACTGAACTGTTACGTAATATCAGTCCTCCTGTATGGCAGTGAATACTGGACAATCTCCCAAGAAGAGACTAGAAGCAAAAGAAACAAAGGCTACTGAACTGTTACGTAATATCAGTCCTCCTGTATGGCAGTGAATATTGGACAATCTCCCCAAGAAGAGACTAGAAGCAAAAAGAAACAAAGGCTACTGAACTGTTACGTAATATCAGTCCTCCTGTATGGCAGTGGATATTGGACAATCTCCCCAAGAAGAGAGACTAGAAGCAAAAGAAACAAAGGCTACTGAACTGTTACGTAATATCAGTCCTCCTGTATGGCAGTGAATATTGGACAATCTCCCCAAGAAGAGACTAGAAGCAAAAAGAAACAAAGGCTACTGAACTGTTACAGAATCAGTCCTCCTGTTGGCAGTGAATATTGACAATCTCCCCAAGAAGAGACTAGAAGCAAAAGTGGACTGAACTGTTACAATCAGTCCTCCTGTATGGCAGTGGATACTAGACAATCTCCCCAAGAAGAGACTAGAAAAAGAAACAAAGCTACTGAACTGTTACGTAATATCAGTCCTCCTGTATGGCAGTGAATACTGGACAATCTCCCCAAGAAGAGACTAGAAGCAAAAGAAACAAAGGCTACTGAACTGTTACGTAAAGGCTATCAGTCCTCCTGTATGGCAGTGAATATTGGACAATCTCCCCAAGAAGAGACTAGAAGCAAAAGAAACAAAGGCTACTGAACTGTTACGTAATATCAGTCCTCCTGTATGGCAGTGGATACTGGACAATCTCCCAAGAAGAGACTAGAAGCAAAAAACAAAGGCTACTGAACTGTTACGTAATATCAGTCCTCCTGTATGGCAGTGAATATTGGACAATCTCCCCAAGAAGAGACTAGAAGCAAAAAAGAAACAAAGGCTACTGAACTGTTACGTAATATCAGTCCTCCTGTATGGCAGTGAATATTGGACAATCTCCCAAGAAGAGACTAGAAGCAAAAGAAACAAAGGCTACTGAACTGTTACGTAATATCAGTCCTCCTGTATGGCAGTGGATAATCTGGAGACAATCTCCCCAAGAAGAAGACTAGAAGCAAAAAAAAACAAAGGCTACTGAACTGTTACGTAATATCAGTCCTCCTATGGCAGTGAATACTGGACAATCTCCCAAGAAGAGACTAGAAGCAAAAAAGAAACAAAGGCTACTGAACTGTTACGTAATATCAGTCCTCCCATGGCAGTGAATATTGGACAATCTCCCAAAGAAGAGACTAGAAGCAAAAAAACAAAGGCTACTGAACTGTTACGTAATATCAGTCCTCCTGTATGGCAGTGAATATTGGACAATCTCCCAAGAAGAGACTAGAAGCAAAAGAAACAAAGGCTACTGAACTGTTACGTAATATCAGTCCTCCTGTATGGCAGTGGATATTGGACAATCTCCCCAAAGAAACAAAGGCTACTGACTAGAAGTCCTCCTGTAAAAAAGGAAACAAAAGGCTACTGAACTGTTACGTAATATCAGTCCTCCTGTATGGCAGTGAATATTGGACAATCTCCCCAAGAAGAGACTAGAAGCAAAAGAAACAAAGGCTACTGAACTGTTACGTAATATCAGTCCTCCTGTATGGCAGTGGATACTGGACAATCTCCCCAAGAAGAGACTAGAAGCAAAAAAACAAAAAGCTACTGAACTGTTACGTAATATCAGTCCTCCTGTATGGCAGTGAATATTGGACAATCTCCCCAAGAAGAGACTAGAAGCAAAAAAAAAACAAAGGCTACTGAACTGTTACGTAATATCAGTCCTCCTGTATGGCAGTGAATACTGGACAATCTCCCCAAGAAGAGACTAGAAGCAAAAGAAACAAAAGGCTACTGAACTGTTACAATCAGTCCTCCTGTATGGCAGTGAATATTGGACAATCTCCCCAAGAAGAGACTAGAAGCAAAAAGAAACAAAGGCTACTGAACTGTTACGTAATATCAGTCCTCCTGTATGGCAGTGAATATTGGACAAATCTCCCCAAGAAGAGACTAGAAGCAAAAGAAAACAAAACTGCTACTGAACTGTTACGTAATATCAGTCCTCCTGTATGGCAGTGAATATTGGACAATCTCCCCAAGAAGAGACTAGAAGCAAAAGAAACAAAGGCTACTGAACTGTTACGTAATATCAGTCCTCCTGTATGGCAGTGAATATTGGACAATCTCCCCAGGCTAGAAGAGACTAGAAGCAAAAAAGAAACAAAGGCTACTGAACTGTTACGTAATATCAGTCCTCCTGTATGGCAGTGGATACTGGACAATCTCCCCAAGAAGAGACTAGAAGCAAAAGAAACAAAGGCTACTGAACTGTTACGTAATATCAGTCCTCCTGTATGGCAGTGAATATTGGACAATCTCCCCAAGAAGAGACTAGAAGCAAAAGAAACAAAGGCTACTGAACTGTTACGTAATATCAGTCCTCCTGTATGGCAGTGGATACTGGACAATCTCCCCTAGAAGAGACTAGAAAAAAAGAAACAAAACTGTTTACGTAATACTGAACTGTTACAGTGAATATCAGTCCTCCTGTATGGCAGTGGCTATGAACTGGACAATCTCCCCCAAGAAGAGAAGAGACTAGAAGCAAAAAGAAACAAAGGCTACTGAACTGTTACGTAATATCAGTCCTCCTGTATGGCAGTGAATATTGGACAATCTCCCCAAGAAGAGACTAGAAGCAAAAAAAACAAAGGCTACTGAACTTACGTAATATCAGTCCTCCTGTATGGCAGTGAATATCAATCTCCCCAAGAAGAGACTAGAAGCAAAAGAAACAAAGGCTACTGAACTGTTACGTAATATCAGTCCTCCTGTAGTGGATATTGGACAATCTCCCCAAGAAGAGACTAGAAGCAAAAGAAACAAAGGCTACTGAACTGTTACGTAATATCAGTCCTCCTGTATGGCAGTGAATATTGGACAATCTCCCCAAGAAGAGACTAGAAGCAAAAAAGAAACAAAGGCTACTGAACTGAGTAATCAGTCCTCCTGTATGGCAGTGAATATTGGACAATCTCCCCAAGAAGAGACTAAAAAAAAAAAACAAAGGCTACTGAACTGTTACGTAATATCAGTCCTCCTGTATGGCAGTGAATATTGGACAATCTCCCCAAGAAGAGACTAGAAGCAAAAAGAAAACAAAGGCTACTGAACTGTTACGTAATATCAGTCCTCCTGTGGCAAATACTGGACAATCTCCCCAAGAAGAGACTAGAAGCAAAAAGAAACAAAGGCTACTGAACTGTTACGTAATATCAGTCCTCCTGTATGGCAGTGAATATTGGACAATCTCCCCAGAAGAGAGACTAGCAAAAAAGAAACAAAGGCTACTGAACTGTTACGTAATATCAGTCCTCCTGTGAATATTGGACAATCTCCCAAGAAGAGACTAGAAGCAAAAGAAACAAAGGCTACTGAACTGTTACAAATATCAGTCCTCCAAATATTAGAAATCTCCCAAGAAGAGACTAGAAGCAAAAAAACAAAAACAAAGGTCCTACTGAATATTGGACAATCTCCAAGAAGAGACTGTTACTGAACCGTAATATCAGTCCTGTATGGCGTAATATCAGTCCTCCTGTATGGCAGTGAATATTGGACAATCTCCCCCAAGAAGAGACTAGAAGCAAAAAGAAACAAAGGCTACTGAACTGTTACGTAATATCAGTCCTCCTGTATGGCAGTGAATATTGGACAATCTCCCCAAGAAGAGACTAAAGAAACAAAGCAAAACGAAACAAAGGCTACTGAACTGTTAAATATCAATCCTCCTGTATGGCAGTGAATATTGGACAATCTCCCAAGAAGAGACTAGAAGCAAAAGAAACAAAGGCTACTGAACTGTTACGTAATATCAGTCCTCCTGGCAGTGAATATTGGACAATCTCCCAAGAAGAGACTAGAAGCAAAAAAAACAAAGGCTACTGAACTGTTACAAATATCAGTCCTCCTGTATGACAGTGAAGATTGGACAAAGAAACTAAGAAGAGACTAAAGCAAAAGAAACAAAGGCTACTGAACTGTTACGTAATATCAGTCCTCCTGTATGGCAGTGAATATTGGACAATCTCCCAAGAAGAGACTAGAAAAAAAAAACAAAGGCTACTGAACTGTTACAAATATCAGTCCTCCTAAATGGCAGTGGATACTGGACAATCTCCCAAGAAGAGACTAGAAGCAAAAAAAACAAAGGCTACTGAACTGTTACGTAATATCAGTCCTCCTGTATGGCAGTGAATATTGGACAATCTCCCCAAGAAGAGACTAGAAGCAAAAAGAAACAAAGGCTACTGAACTGTTACGTAATATCAGTGCTCCTGTATGGCAGTGAATATTGGACAATCTCCCCAAGAAGAGACTAGAAGCAAAAGAAACAAAGGCTACTGAACTGTTACGTAATATCAGTCCTCCTGGCAGTCCTCCTGTAATGAAGAGACAGTGGAAACAAAGGCTACTGGACAATCAGTCCCCAAGAAATACTGAGACTAAGAAGAGACTAAAGGCTAGAAAAAAGAAACAAAGGCTACTGAACTGTTACGTAATATCAGTCCTCCCAGTATGGCAGTGAATATTGGACAATCTCCCCAAGAAGACTAAAGCAAAAAAACAAAGGCTACTGAACTGTTACGTAACATCATCCTCCTGTATGGCATAATCAATCTCCCAAGAAGAGACTCCTCCTCCTGTATGGCAGTGAATATTGGACAATCTCCCAAGAAGAGACAGTGAATAAACAAAGGCTACTGACAATCTCCCCAAGAAGAGACTAAAGCAAAAAGAAACAAAGGCTACTGAACTGTTACGTAATATCAGTCCTCCTGTATGGCAGTGAATATTGGACAATCTCCCAAGAAGAGACTAGAAGCAAAAAGAAACAAAGGCTACTGAACTGTTACGTAATATCAGTCCTCCTGTATGGCAGTGAATATTGGACAATCTCCCAAGAAGAGACTAGAAGCAAAAAAAAAAGGCTACTGAACTGTTACGTAATATCAGTCCTCCTGTATGGCAGTGAATATGGACAATCTCCCCAAGAAGAGACTATAAGCAAAAGAAACAAAGCTACTGAACTGTTACGTAATATCAGTCCTCCTGTATGGCAGTGAATATTGGACAATCTCCCCAAGAAGAGACTAGAAACAAAAGAAACAAAGGCTACTGAACTGTTACGTACTATCAGTCCTCCTGTATGGCAGTGAATATTGTTCAATCTCCTTAAGAAGAGACTAGAAGCAAAAGAAACAAAGCTACTGAACTGTTACGTAATATCAGTCCTCCTGTATGGCAGTGAATCTCCCCAAGAACTAAAGCAAAAAAGAAACAAAGGAACTGTTACAATCTCCCCAAGAAGAGACTAGAAGAGACAAAAAAGAAACAAAGGCTACTGAACTGTTACGTAATATCAGTCCTCCTGTATGGCAGTGAATATTGGACAATCTCCCCAAGAAGAGACTAGAAGCAAAAAGAAACAAAGGCTACTGAACTGTTACAATAATATCAGTCCTCCTCATGGCATTGAACTGCGTAATATCAGTGTATACTGGACAATCTCCCCAAGAAGAGACTAGAAGCAAAAGAAACAAAAGGCTACTGAACTGTTACGTAATATCAGTCCTCCTGTATGGCAGTGAATATTGGACAATCTCCCCAAGAAGAGACTAGAAGCAAAAAGAAACAAAGGCTACTGAACTGTTACGTAATATCAGTCCTCCTGTATGGCAGTGAATATTGGACAATCTCCCCAAGAAGAGACTAGAAGCAAAAGAAACAAAGGCTACTGAACTGTTACGTAATATCAGTTCTCCTGTATGGCAGTGAATATTGGACAATCTCCCCAAGAAGAGACTAGAAGCAAAAAAAAACAAAAGGCTACTGAACTGTTACGTAATATCAGTCCTCCTGTATGGCAGTGAATATTGGACAATCTCCCCAAGAAGAGACTAGAAGCAAAAAAACAAAGAAACTGTTACGTAATATCAGCTACTGAACTGGACAATTCCCCAAGAAGAGACTAAAATACTGAACTGTTACGTAATATCAGTCCTCCTGTATGGCAGTGAATACTGGACAATCTCCCCAAGAAGAGACTAGAAAAAAAAAAAAAAGGCTACTGAACTGTTACGTAATATCAGTCCTCCTGTATGGCAGTGGATACTGGACAATCTCCCAAGAAGAGACTAAAGAAACAAAAGGCTAAACAAAATATCAGTCCTCCTGAACTGTTACGGACAATCTCCCCCAATATCAGTCAAAAAAAAAGGCTCTGAACTGTGTAATATGGCATGGCAGTGGATACTGGACAATCTCCCAAGAAGAGACTAGAAGCAAAAAAAACAAAGGCTACTGAACTGTTACGTAATATCAATCCTCCCTGTATGGCAGTGAATATTGGACAATCTCCCAAGAAGAGACTAGAAGCAAAAGAAACAAAGGCTACTGAACTGTTACGTAATATCAGTCCTCCTGTATGGCAGTGAATATTGGACAATCTCCCAAGAAGAGACTAGAAGCAAAAAAGAAACAAAGGCTACTGAACTGTTACGTAATATCAGTCCTCCTGTATGGCAGTGGATATTGGACAATCTCCCAAGAAGAGACTAGAAGCAAAAGAAACAAAGGCTACTGAACTGTTACGTAATATCAGTCCTCCTGTATGGCAGTGAATATGGACAATCTCCCCAAGAAGAGACTAGAAGCAAAAAAAACAAAGGCTACTGAACTGTTACGGTAATATCAGTCCTCCTGTGTGGCAGTGGATATTGGACAATCTCCCCAAGAAGAGACTAGAGAAAAAGAAACAAAAACTGAACTGTTAAACAAATGGCTACTAGAACTGAACTTTGCGTAATATCAGTCCTCCTGTATGGCAGTGAATATTGGACAATCTCCCCAAGAAGAGACTAGAAGCAAAAAAGAAACAAAGGCTACTGAACTGTTACGTAATATCAGTCCTCCTGTATGGCAGTGAATATTGGACAATCTCCCCAAGAAGAGACTAGAAGCAAAAAAACAAAAGGCTACTGAACTGTTACGTAATATCAGTCCTCCTGTATGGCAGTGAATACTGGACAATCTCCCCAAGAAGAGACTAGAAGCAAAAAGAAACAAAGGCTACTGAACTGTTACGTAATATCAGTCCTCCTGTATGGCAGTGAATATTGGACAATCTCCCAAGAAGAGACTAGAAGCAAAAAGAAACAAAGGCTACTGAACTGTTACGTAATATCAATTCCTCCTGTATGGCAGTGAATATTGGACAATCTCCCAAGAAGAGACTAGAAGCAAAAGAAACAAAGGGCTACTGAACTGTTACGTAATATCAGTCCTCCTGTATGGCAGTGGATATTGGACAATCTCCCCAAGAAGAGACTAGAAGCAAAAAAGAAACAAAGGCTACTGAACTGTTACGTAATATCAGTCCTCCTGTATGGCAGTGAATATTGGACAATCTCCCCAAGAAGAGACTAGAAGCAAAAAAAACAAAGGCTACTGAACTGTTAACAAAGTCTCCTGAACTGTTACCCAAGAATATCAAAAAGTCCTCCTGTTACGTAATATCAGTGGATACTGGACAATCTCCCCAAGAAGAGAAAAGAAGCAAAAAACTGAAACAAAGGCTACTGAACTGTTACGTAATATCAGTCCCTCCTGTATGGCAGTGAATATTGGACAATCTCCCCAAAGAAGAGACTAGAAGCAAAAGAAACAAAGGCTACTGAACTGTTACGTAATATCAGTCCTCCTGTATGGCAGTGAATACTGGACAATCTCCCCAAGAAGAGACTAGAAGCAAAAGAAACAAAGCTACTGAACTGTTACGTAATATCAGTCCTCCTGTATGGCAGTGAATATTGGACAAATCTCCCAAGAAGAGACTAGAAAAAAAGAAAAAAAAAGGCTACTGAACTGTTACGTAATATCAGTCCTCCTGTAAAAGTGAATATTGGACAATCTCCCCCAAGAAGAGACTAGAAGCAAAAAAAACAAAGGCTACTGAACTGTTACGTAATATCAGTCCTCCTGTATGGCAGTGAATATTGGACAATCTCCCCAAGAAGAGACTAGAAGCAAAGAAACAAAGGCTACTGAACTGTTACGTAATATCAGTCCTCCTGTATGGCAGTGAATATTGGACAATCTCCCCAAGAAGAGACTAGAAGCAAAAAAAGAAACAAAGGCTACTGAACTGTTACGTAATATCAGTCCTCCTGTATGGCAGTGGATACTGGACAATCTCCCCAAGAAGAGACTAAGAAAAAGAAACAAAGGCTACTGAACTGTTACAATATCAGTCCTCCTGTATGGCAGTGGATACTGGACAATCTCCCAAGAACTGTTAAAGAAACAAAGGCTACTGAACTGTTACAATCCTCCTGTATGGCAGTGAATATTGGACAATCTCCCCAAGAAGAGACTAGAAGCAAAAGAAACAAAGGCTACTGAACTGTTACGTAATATCAGTCCTCCTGTGGCAGTGGATACTGGACAAAATCTCCCCAAGAAGAGACTAGAAGCAAAAAAGAAACAAAGGCTACTGAACTGTTACGTAATATCAGTCCTCCTGTATGGCAGTGGAATACTGGACAATCTCCCCAGAAGAGACTAGAAGCAAAAGAAACAAAGGCTACTGAACTGTTACGTAATATCAGTCCTCCTGTATGGCAGTGAATATTGGACAATCTCCCCAAGAAGAGACTAGAAGCAAAACTAGAAACAAAGGCTACTGAACTGTTACGTAATATCAGTCCTCCTGTATGGCAGTGAATATTGGACAATCTCCCAAGAAGAGACTAGAAGCAAAAAAAGAAACAAAAAGGCTACTGAACTGTTACGTAATATCAGTCCTCCTGTATGGCAGTGGATATTGGACAATCTCCCCAAAAAGAAACAAAGGCTACTGAACTAATATCAGTCCTCCTGTATGGCAGTGGAACTGGACAATCTCCCAAGAAGAGACTAGGAAAAAAAACAAAGGCTACTGAACTGTTACGTAATATCAGTCCTCCTGTATGGCAGTGGATACTGGACAATCTCCCCAAGAAGAGACTAGAAGCAAAAGAAACAAAGGCTACTGAACTGTTACGTAATATCAGTCCTCCTGTGTGGCAGTGGATACTGGACAATCTCCCCAAGAAGAGACTAGAAAAAAAATTGGACAATCTCCCAAGAAACAAAGGCTACTGAACTGTTACGTAATATCAGTCCTCCTGTATGGCAGTGAATATTGGACAATCTCCCCAAAGAAGAGACTAAAAGAAACAAAGGCTAAACTGTTACGTAATATCAGTCCTCCTGTGTGGCAGTGACTATTGGACAATCTCCCCAAGAAGAGACTAATCAAAGGCTACTTAACTGTACTACAAAGGCTACTGAACTGTTACGTAATATCAGTCCTCCTGTATGGCAGTGAATATTGGACAATCTCCCAAGAAGAGACTAGAAGCAAAAGAAACAAAGGCTACTGAACTGTTACGTAATATCAGTCCTCCTGTATGAAGCAAAGAAACAAAAGGCTACAGAACTGTTACAGAATATTGGACAATCTCCCAAGAAGAGACTAGAAGCAAAAAGAAACAAAGGCTACTGAACTGTTACGTAATATCAGTCCTCCTGTATGGCAGTGAATATTGGACAATCTCCCCAAGAAGAGACTAGAAGCAAAAAGAAACAAAGGCTACTGAACTGTTACGTAATGATCAGTCCTCCTGTTATGGCAGTGGATATTGGACAATCTCCCCAAGAAGAGACTAGAAGCAAAAAGAAACAAAGGCTACTGAACTGTTACGTAATATCAGTCCTCCTGTATGGCAGTGAATATTGGACAATCTCCCCAAGAAGAGACTAGAAGGAAAAAACAAAGGCTAAACAAATCAGTCCTCCTGCAGTGGATACTGGACAATCTCCCCCAAGAACTGTACTAACTGTAATATCAATCCTCCTGTGGCAGTGAATATTGCAGTAGAAGCAAAAAAACAAAAGGCTACTGGACAATATCAGTCCCCAAGAAGTGGATACTGACAATCTCCCCAAGAAGAGAAAGCAAAAGAAACAAAGGCTACTGAACTGTTACATAATATCAGTCCTCCTGTATGGCAGTGAATATTGGACAATCTCCCCAAGAAGAGACTAGAAGCAAAAAAACAAAGGCTACTGAACTGTTACGTAATATCAGTCCTCCTGTATGGCAGTGAATATTGGACAATCTCCCCAAGAAGAGACTAGAAGCAAAAGAAACAAAGGCTACTGAACTGTTACGTAATATCAGTCCTCCTGTATGGCAATGTTGGACAATCTCCCCAAGAAGAGACTAGAAGCAAAAGAAACAAAGGCTGAACTGTTACAATATCAGTCCCCTGTATGGCAGTGAATATTGACAATCTCCCAAGAAGAGACTAAAAAAAAAGAAACAAAGGCTACTGAACTGTTACGTAATATCAGTCCTCCTGTATGGCAGTGAATATTGGACAATCTCCCAAGAAGAGACTAGAAGCAAAAGAAACAAAGGCTACTGAACTGTTACGTAATATCAGTCCTCCTGTATGGCAGTGAATATTGGACAATCTCCCCAAGAAGAGACTAGAAGCAAAAAGAAACAAAGGCTACTGAACTGTTACGTAATATCAGTCCTCCTGTATGGCAGTGGATATTGGACAATCTCCCCAAGAAGAGACTAGAAGCAAAAGAAACAAAGGCTACTGAACTGTTACGTAATATCAATCCCCTGTATGGCAGTGAATACTGGACAAAATCTCCCCAAGAAGAGACTAGAAGCAAAAGAAACAAAGGCTACTGAACTGTTACGTAATATCAGTCCTCCTGTATGGCAGTGAATATTGGACAATCTCCCCAAGAAAGACTAGAAGCAAAAAGAAACAAAGGCTACTGAACTGTTACGTAATATCAGTCCTCCTGTATGGCAGTGAATATTGGACAATCTCCCCAAGAAGAGACTAGAAACAAAAAACAAAAAAGGCAAAGGCTGTTACTGAACTGTTACGTAATATCAGTCCTCCTGTGGCAGTGAATAAACAAAGGACAATCTCCCCAAGAAGAGACTAGAAGCAAAAAAACAAAGGCTACTGAACTGTTACGTAATATCAGTCCTCCTGTATGGCAGTGAATACTGGACAATCTCCCCAAGAAGAGACTAGAAGCAAAAAAACAAAGGCTACTGAACTGTTACGTAATATCAGTCCTCCTGTATGGCAGTGAATATTGGACAATCTCCCCAAGAAGAGACTAGAAGCAAAAGAAACAAAGGCTACTGAACTGTTACGTAATATCAGTCCTCCTGTATGGCAGTGAATATTGGACAATCTCCCCAAGAAGATACTGGACAATCTCCCAAGAAGCAAAAGAAACAAAAGGCTACTGAACTGTTACGTAATATCAGTCCTCCTGTATGGCAGTGAATATTGGACAATCTCCCAAAAGAGACTACTGAAACAAAGGCTACTGAACTGTTACGTAATATCAGTCCTCCTGTATGGCAGTGAATATTGGACAATCTCCCAAGAAGAGACTAGAAGCAAAAAAACAAAGGCTACTGAACTGTTAAATATCAGTCCTCCTGTATGGCTACTGGACAATCTCCCCTGTAAGAAAACAATCTCCCTGACTAGAAGCAAAAAGAAAACAAAACGAAATCAAAGGCTAATACTGAACTGTTACGAAGAGACTAATATCAAAAGTCCTCCTGTTACGTAATATCAGCCTCCTGTGAATATTGGACAATCTCCCAAGAAGAGACTAGAAACAAAAAAGAAACAAAGGCTACTGAACTGTTACGTAATATCAGTCCTCCTGTATGGCAGTGAATATTGGACAATCTCCCAAAGAAGAGACTAGAAGCAAAAGAAACAAAGGCTACTGAACTGTTACGTAATATCAGTCCTCCTGTATGGCAGTGGATACTGGACAATCTCCCAAGAAGAGACTAGAAACAAAAGAAACAAAGGCTACTGAACTGTTACGTAATATCAGTCCTCCTGTATGGCAGTGAATATTGGACAATCTCCCCAAGAAGAGACTAGAAGCAAAAAAAACAAAGGCTACTGAACTGTTACGTAATATCAGTCCTCCTGTATGGCAGTGGATACTGGACAATCTCCCCAGAAGAGACCCAAAAGAAACAAAGGCTACTGAACTGTTACGTAAGTCCTCCTGTAAAATATTGGACAAAAAACTAGAAGCAAAAGAAACTGTTAACTGTAATATCAATCCTCCTGTATGGCAGTGAATATTGGACAATCTCCCAAGAAGAGACTAGAAGCAAAAGAAACAAAGGCTACTGAACTGTTACGTAATATCAGTCCTCCTGTATGGCAGTGGATACTGGACAATCTCCCCAAGAAGAGACTAAAGCAAAAAGAAACAAAGGCTACTGAACTGTTACGTAATATCAGTCCCTCCTGTATGGCAGTGAATATTGGACAATCTCCCCAAGAAGAGACTAGAAGCAAAAAGAAACAAAGGCTACTGAACTGTTACGTAATATCAGTCCTCCTGTATGGCAGTGGATACTGGACAATCTCCCAAGAAGAGACTAGAAGCAAAAGAAACAAAGGCTACTGAACTGTTACGTAATATCAGTCCTCCCTGTATGGCAGTGGATACTGGACAATCTCCCCAAGAAGAGACTAGAAGCAAAAAGAAACAAAGGCTACTGAACTGTTACGTAATATCAGTCCTCCTGTATGGCAGTGGATACTGGACAATCTCCCCAAGAAGAGACTAGAAGCAAAAAAGAAACAAAGGCTACTGAACTGTTACGTAATATCAGTCCTCCTGTATGGCAGTGAATATTGGACAATCTCCCCAAGAAGAGACTAGACAAAAAGAAACAAAGGCTACTGAACTGTTACGTAATATCAGTCCTCCTGTATGGCAGTGGATACTGGACAATCTCCCCAAGAAGAGACTAGAAGCAAAAGAAACAAAGGCTACTGAACTGTTACGTAATATCAGTACTCCTGTGAACTCTCCCCAAGAAGAGACTAGGCAAAAGAAACAAAGGCTATGAACTGTTACGACAATCCTCCTGCAGTGAATATTGGACAATCTCCCAAGAAGAGACTAGAAGCAAAAAAAAAAACAAAGGCTACTGAACTGTTACGTAATATCAGTCCTCCTGTGTGGCAGTGAATATTGGACAATCTCCCCAAGAAGAGACTAGAAGCAAAAAAACAAAAGGCTACTGAACTGTTACGTAATATCAGTCCTCCTGTATGGCAGTGAATATTGGACAATCTCCCCAAGAAGAGACTAGAAGCAAAAAGAAACAAAGGCTACTGAACTGTTACGTAATATCAGTCCTCCTGTATGGCAGTGAATATTGGACAATCTCCCCAAGAAGAGACTAGAAGCAAAAAGAACAAAGGCTACTGAACTGTTACGTAATATCAGTCCTCCTGTATGGCAGTGAATATTGGACAATCTCCCAAGAAGAGACTAGAAGCAAAAGAAACAAAGGCTACTGAACTGTTACGTAATATCAGTGAATCTTGGACCTGTATGGCAAAGTGAATAACTGGACAATCTCCCCTGTGAAGATACTGACTAAGAAGCAAAAAGAAACAAAGGCTACTGAACTGTTACGTAATATCAATCCTCCTGTATGGCAGTGAATATTGGACAATCTCCCCAAGAAGAGACTAGAAGCAAAAGAAACAAAGGCTACTGAACTGTTGCAATATCAGTCCTCCTGTATGGCAGTGAATATTGGACAATCTCCCCAAGAAGAGACTAGAAGCAAAAAAAAAAAACAAAGGCTACTGAACTGTTACGTAATATCAGTCCTCCTGTATGGCAGTGAATATTGGACAATCTCCCCAAGAAGAGACTAGAAGCAAAAAGAAACAAAAGGCTACTGAACTGTTACGTAATATCAGTCCTCCTGTATGGCAGTGGATACTGGACAATCTCCCCAAGAAGACTAGAAAAAGAAACAAAGGCTAAACTGTTACGTAATATCAGTCCTCCTGTATGGCAAATTGGACAAAAGAACAGACTAGAAGCAAAAAGAAACAAAGTCTAAACTGTACGTAATATCAGTCCTCCTGTATGGCAGTGACAATCTCCCCAAGAACAAAAGAAACAAAGGCTGTTGTTACGTAATATCAGTCCTCCTGTATGGCAGTGAATATTGGACAATCTCCCCAAGAAGAGACTAGAAGCAAAAAAACAAAGGCTACTGAACTGTTACGTAATATCAGTCCTCCTGTGTGGCAGTGAATATTGGACAATCTCCCCAAGAAGAGACTAGAAGCAAAAAAAAACAAAGGCTACTGAACTGTTACGTAATATCAATCCTCCTGTATGGCAGTGAATATTGGACAATCTCCCAAGAAGAGACTAGAAACAAAAAAGAAACAAAGGCTACTGAACTGTTACGTAATATCAGTCCTCCTGTATGGCAGTGAATATTGGACAATCTCCCCAAGAAGAGACTAGAACTGAACAAAAAAAACAAAGGCTACTGAACTGTTACGTAATATCAGTCCTCCTGTATGGCAGTGGATATTGGACAATCTCCCCAAGAAGAGACTAGAAGCAAAAACAAAGGCTACTGAACTGTTACGTAATATCAGTCCTCCTGTATGGCAGTGAATATTGGACAATCTCCCAAGAAGAGACTAGAAGCAAAAAGAAACAAAGGCTACTGAACTGTTACGTAATCAGTCCTCCTGTATACAGTGAATATCAATCCCCAAGAAGAGACTAGAAGCAAAAAAAAAAGGCTACTGAACTGTTACGTAATATCAGTCCTCCTGTATGGCAGTGAATATTGGACAATCTCCCCAAGAAGAGACTAGAAGCAAAAAACAAAGGCTACTGAACTGTTACGTAATATCAGTCCTCCTGTATGGCAGTGAATATTGGACAATCTCCCCAAGAAGAGACTAGAAGCAAAAGAAACAAAAGGCTACTGAACTGTTACGTAATATCAGTCCTCCTGTATGGCAGTGAATATTGGACAATCTCCCCAAGAAGAGACTAGAAGCAAAAAAAAGGCTAAACAAAAGTCCTACTGAACTGTTACGTAATATCAGTCCTCCTGTGTGGCAGTGAATATTGGACAATCTCCCCAAGAAGAGACTAGAAACAAAAAGAAACAAAGGCTACTGAACTGTTACGTAATATCAGTCCTCTGTATGGCAGTGAATATTGGACAATCTCCCCCAAGAAGAGACTGAAGCAAAAGTACTGAACTGTTGGATAATCTCCCCTGTAGGCAGTGAATATTGACAATCTCCCCCAGAAGACAAAAAAACTGTTACGTAATATCAGTCCTCCTGTATGGCAGTGAATACTGACAATCTCCCCAAGAAACAAAAAAAGAAACAAAGCTACTGAACTGTTACGTAATATCAGTCCTCCTATTGGACATGAAGAGACTAGCAAAGTGAATACTGGACAATCTCCCCAAGAAGAGACTAGAAGCAAAAGAAACAAAGGCTACTGAACTGTTACGTAATATCAGTCCTCCTGTGGCAGTGAATATTGGACAATCTCCCCAAGAAGAGACTAGAAGCAAAAAAAAAACAAAGGCTACTGAACTGTTACGTAATATCAGTCCTCCTGTATGGCAGTGAATACTGGACAATCTCCCAAGAAGAAGAGACTAGAAGTTACAAAAATGGCAGTGAATATTGAAATCAAAAGAGACTACTGAACTGTTAACTGTTACGTAATATCAGTCCTCCTGTATGGCAGTGAATATTGGACAATCTCCCCAAGAAGAGACTAGAAGCAAAAAAAGAAACAAAGGCTACTGAACTGTTACGTAATATCAGTCCTCCTGTATGGCAGTGAATATTGGACAATCTCCCCAAGAAGAGACTAGAAGCAAAAAAGAAACAAAGGCTACTGAACTGTTACGTAATATCAGTCCTCCTGTATGGCAGTGAATACTGGACAATCTCCCCAAGAAGACTAGAAGCAAAAAAACAAAGGCTACTGAACTGTTACGTAATATCAATCCTCCTGTATGGCAGTGAATATTGGACAATCTCCCAAGAAGAGACTAGAAGCAAAAAAAACAAAGGCTACTGAACTGTTACGTAATATCAGTCCTCCTGTATGGCAGTGAATATTGGACAATCTCCCCAAGAAGAGACTAGAAAAAAAAAGAAACAAAGGCTACTGAACTGTTACGTAATATCAGTCCTCCTGTATGGCAGTGAATATTGGACAATCTCCCCAAGAAGAGACTAGAAGCAAAAAGAAACAAAGGCTACTGAACTGTTACGTAATATCAGTCCTCCTGTATGGCAGTGAATATTGACAATCTCCCCAAGAAGAGACTAGAAGCAAAAAGAAACAAAGGCTACTGAACTGTTACGTAATATCAGTCCTCCTGTATGGCAGTGAATATTGGACAATCTCCCCAGAAGAGACTAGAAGCAAAAGGAAACAAGGCTACTGAACTGTTAAAAAAGAAACAAAGGCTACTGAATATCAGTCCTCCTGTATGGCAGTGAATATTGGACAATCTCCCCAAGAATAGACTAGAAGCAAAAAACAAGGCTAAACTGTTACGTAATATCAGGCTACTCTCCCAAAGAGACTAGAAGCAAAAAACAAAGTACTGAACTGTTACGTAATATCAGTCCTCCTGTATGGCAGTGGAATATTGGACAATCTCCCCAAGAAGAGACTAGAAGCAAAAAGAAACAAAGGCTACTGAACTGTTACGTAATATCAGTCCTCCTGTATGGCAGTGAATATTGGACAATCTCCCCAAGAAGAGACTAGAAGCAAAAGAAACAAAGGCTACTGTTACGTAATATCAGTCCTCCTGTATGGCAGTGAATACTGGACAATCTCCCCAGAAAGAGACTGGCAAAAGAAACAAAGGCTACTGAACTGTTACGTAATATCAGTCCTCCTGTATGGCAGTGAATACTGGACAATCTCCCAAGAAGAGACTAGAAGCAAAAGAAACAAAAAGCTACTGAACTGTTACGTAATATCAGTCCTCCTGTATGGCAGTGAATATTGGACAATCTCCCAAGAAGAGACTAGAAGCAAAAAACTGAAACAATGGGCTACTGAACTGTTAACTGTTACGTAATATCAGTCCTCCTGTATGGCAGTGGATACTGGACAATCTCCCTGTTAGAATATCAGACTAGAAACAAAAGAAACAAAAGGCTACTGAACTGTTACGTAATATCAGTCCTCCTGTATGGCAGTGAATATGGACAATCTCCCAAGAAGAGACTAGAAGCAAAAAACAAAGGCTACTGAACTGTTACGTAATATCAGTCCTCCTGTATGGCAGTGAATATTGGACAATCTCCCAACAAGAGACTCAGTCCCCAAGAAGAGACTCTCCTCAGAAGAGACTAAAGAAACAAAGGCTCCCTGTTACGTAATATCAGTTCCTCCACTGTATGGCAGTGAATATTGGACAATCTCCCTAGGAAGCAAAAGAAACAGAGGCTACTGAAAAAACAAAGTGAATATTGCTACTGAACTGTTACAATGCTACTGAATATCACGTAATCCTCCTGTATGGCAGTGAATATTGGACAATCTCCCCAAGAAGAGACTAAAAGCAAAAGAAACAAAGGCTACTGAACTGTTACGTAATATCAGTCCCTGTATGGCAGTGAATATTGACAATCTCCGCAAGAAGAGACTAGAAATACTGAACTGTTACAATCTCCCCAGAATATTGACAATCTCTAGAAGAGACAAAAGAAAAGAAACAAAGGCTACTGAACTGTTACGTAATATCAGTCCTCCTGTATGGCAGTGAATATTGACAATCTCCCCAAGAAGAGACTAGAAGCAAAAAAAGAAACAAAGGCTACTGAACTGTTACGTAATATCAGTCCTCCTGTATGGCAGTGAATATTGGACAATCTCCCCCAAGAAGAGACTAGAAGCAAAAGAAACAAAGGCTACTGAACTGTTACGTAATATCAGTCCTCCTGTATGGCAGTGAATATTGGACAATCTCCCCAAGAAGAGACTAGAAGCAAAAAAAACAAAAGGCTACTGAACTGTTACGTAATATCAGTCCTCCTGTATGGCAGTGGATATTGGACAATCTCCCCAAGAAGAGACTAGAAGCAAAAAAACAAAGGCTACTACTGAACTGTTACGTAATATCAGTCCTCCTGTATGGCAGTGGATATTGGACAATCTCCCCAAGAAGAGACTAGAAGCAAAAAGAAACAAAAGGCTACTGAACTGTTACGTAATATCAGTCCTCCTGTATGGCAGTGAATATTGGACAATCTCCCCAAGAAGAGACTAGAAAAGAAAAAAGACTGAACAAAGGCTATGAACTGTTACAGTAATATCAGTCCTCCTGTGTTACGGTCCTCCTGTGAATATTGGACAATCTCCCAAGAAGAGACTAGAAGCAAAAAGAAACAAAGGCTACTGAACTGTTACGTAATATCAGTCCTCCTGTATGGCAGTGAATATTGGACAATCTCCCCAAGAAGAGACTAGAAGCAAAAAAAACAAAGGCTACTGAACTGTTACGTAATATCAGTCCTCCTGTATGGCAGTGAATATTGGACAATCTCCCCAAGAAGAGACTAGAAGCAAAAAGAAACAAAGGCTACTGAACTGTTACATGTAATATCAGTCCTCCTGTATGGCAGTGGATATTGGACAATCTCCCAAGAAGAGACTAGAAGCAAAAAAGAAACAAAGGCTACTGAACTGTTACGTAATATCAGTCCTCCTGTATGGCAGTGAATATTGGACAATCTCCCCAAGAAGAGACTAGAAAAAGAAACAGATGGTACTGAACTGTTACGTAATATCAGTCCTCCTGTATGGCAGTGAATATTGGACAATCTCCCAAGAAGAGACTAGAAGCAAAAGAAACAAAGGCTACTGAACTGTTACGTAATATCAGTCCTCCTGTATGGCAGTGAATATTGGACAATCTCCCAAGAAGAGACTAGAAGCAAAAAAGAAACAAAAATCTACTGAACTGTTACGTAATATCAGTCCTCCTGTATGGCAGTGAATATTGGACAATCTCCCCAAGAAGAGACTAGACAAAAAGAAACAAAAGGCTACTGAACTGTTACGTAATATCAGTCCTCCTGTATGGCAGTGAATATTGGACAATCTCCCCAAGAAGAGACTAGAAGCAAAAGAAACAAAGGCTACTGAACTGTTACGTAATATCAGTCCTCCCATGGCAGTGAATATTGGACAATCTCCCCTGTAGAAGTGACTATTGACAATCTCCCAAAAAGAAACAAAGGCTACTGAACTGTTACGTAATATCAGTCCTCCTGTATGGCAGTGAATATTGGACAATCTCCCCAAGAAGAGACTAGAAGCAAAAGAAACAAAGGCTACTGAACTGTTACGTAATATCAGTCCTCCTGTATGGCAGTGAATATTGGACAATCTCCCCAAGAAGAGACTAGAAGCAAAAAAGAAACAAAGGCTACTGAACTGTTACGTAATATCAGTCCTCCTGTATGGCAGTGAATGGACAATCTCCCTAAGAAGAGACTAAAGCAAAAGAAACAAGGCTACTGAACTGTTACGTAATATCAGTCCTCCTGTATGGCAGTGAATAGGACTCTCCCCAGAAGAGACTAGAAGCAAAAAAAACAAAGGCTACTGAACTGTTACGTAATATCAGTCCTCCTGTATGGCAGTGAATACTGGACAATCTCCCAAGAAGAGACTAGAAGAGACAAAAAAAAGAAACAAAGGCTACTGAACTGTTACGTAATATCAGTCCTCCTGTATGGCAGTGAATACTGGACAATCTCCCAAGAAGAGACTAGAAACAAAAGAAACAAAGGCTACTGAACTGTTACGTAATATCAGTCCTCCTGTATGGCAGTGAATATTGGACAATCTCCCCAAGAAGAGACTAGAAGCAAAAATAAACAAAAGGCTACTGAACTGTTACGTAATATCAGTCCTCCTGTATGGCAGTGAATACTGGACAATCTCCCAAAGAAGACTAGAAGCAAAAGAAACAAAGGCTACTGAACTGTTACGTAATATCAGTCCTCCTGTATGGCAGTGAAGATAGAAGCAAAAGGACAATCTCCCCCTGTGGCAGTGAATAGAGACTAAGAAGAGACAAAAAAAAGAAACAAAGGCTACTGAACTGTTACGTAATATCAGTCCTCCTGTATGGCAGTGAATATTGGACAATCTCCCCAAGAAGAGACTAGAAGCAAAAAGAAACAAAGGCTACTGAACTGTTACGTAATATCAGTCCTCCTGTATACTGGACAATGAATACTGACAATCTCCCAAGAAGAGACTAGAAACAAAAGAAACAAAAAAGCTACTGAACTGTTACGTAATATCAGTCCTCCTGGCAGTGATGGACAATCTCCCCAAGGAGACTAGAAGCAAAAGAAACAGAGGCTACTGAACTGTTACGTAATATCCCCAAGAAGACAATCTCCCCAGAAGAGACTAAAAAAAGAAACAAAGGCTACTGAACTGTTACGTAATATCAGTCCTCCTGTATGGCAGTGAATATTGGACAATCTCCCAAGAAGAGACTAGAAGCAAAAAGAAACAAAGGCTACTGAACTGTTACGTAATATCAGTCCTCCTGTATGGCAGTGAATATTGGACAATCTCCCAAGAAGAGACTAGAAGCAAAAGAAACAAAGGCTACTGAACTGTTACGTAATATCAGTCCTCCTGTATGGCAGTGGATATTGGACAATCTCCCCAAGAAGAGACTAGAAGCAAAAAGAAACAAAGGCTACTGAACTGTTACGTAATATCAGTCCTCCTGTATGGCAGTGAATACTGGACAATCTCCCCTGTATGAAGAGACTAGAAGCAAAAGAAACAAAGGCTACTGAACTGTTACGTAATATCAGTCCTCCTGTATGGCAGTGAATATTGGACAATCTCCCCAAGAAGAGACTAGAAGCAAAAAAACAAAGGCTACTGAACTGTTACGTAATATCAGTCCTCCTGTATGGCAGTGAATATTGGACAATCTCCCAAGAAGAAGACTAGAAGCAAAAGAAACAAAGGCTACTGAACTGTTACGTAATATCAGTCCTCCTGTATGGCTGTGAATACTGACAATCTCCCCTAGAAGAGACTAGAAGCAAAAAAAGAAACAAAGGCTACTGAACTGTTACGTAATATCAGTCCTCCTGTATGGCAGTGAATATTGGACAATCTCCCCAAGAAGAGACTAGAAGCAAAAGAAACAAAGGCTACTGAACTGTTACGTAATATCAGTCCTCCAGTGAATATGGCAGTGAATAAAGAAACAATCTCCCAAGAAGAATATTGACAATAGAAGAAAAAAAACAAAGGCTACTGAACTGTTACGTAATATCAGTCCTCCTGTATGGCAGTGAATATTGGACAATCTCCCCAAGAAGAGACTAGAAGCAAAAAAAACAAAAGGCTACTGAACTGTTACGTAATATCAGTCCTCCTGTATGGCAGTGAATATTGGACAATCTCCCCAAGAAGAGACTAGAAGCAAAAGAAACAAAGGCTACTGAACTGTTACGTAATATCAGTCCTCCTGTGTCCTCCTGTATGGCAGTGGATAACTGGACAATCTCCCCAAGAAGAGACTAGAAGCAAAAAAGAAACAAAGGCTACTGAACTGTTACGTAATATCAGTCCTCCTGTATGGCAGTGAATATTGACAATCTCCCCAAGAAGAGACTAGAAGCAAAAGAAACAAAGGCTACTGAACTGTTACGTAATATCAGTCCTCCTGTATGGCAGTGAATATTGGACAATCTCCCAAGAAGAGACTAGAAGCAAAAAAGAAACAAAGGCTACTGAACTGTTACGTAATATCAGTCCTCCTGTATGGCAGTGAATATTGGACAATCTCCCCAAGAAGAGACTAGAAGCAAAAAAACAAAGGCTACTGAACTGTTGAACAGTCCTCCTGTTGGCAGTAATATTGGACAATCTCCCCAATCAAAAAGTCCTCCTCCTCCTGTATGGCAGTGGATATTGGACAATCTCCCCAGAAGAGACTAGAAGCAAAAGAAACAAAGGCTACTGAACTGTTACGTAATATCAGTCCTCCTGTATGGCAGTGAATATTGACAATCTCCCAAGAAGAGACTGAAGCAAAAGAAACAAAGGCTACTGAACTGTTACGTAATATCAGTCCTCCTGTATGGCAGTGAATATTGGACAATCTCCCCAAGAAGAGACTAGAAGCAAAAAAAAACAAAGGGTACTGAACTGTTACGTAATATCAGTCCTCCTGTATGGCAGTGAATATTGGACAATCTCCCCAAGAAGAGACTAGAAGCAAAAGAAACAAAGGCTACTGAACTGTTACGTAATATCAATCCTCCTGTATGGCAGTGAATATTGGACAATCTCCCCAAGAAGAGACTAGAAGCAAAAAAAAAAAAAGGCTACTGAACTGTTACGTAATATCAGTCCTCCTGTATGGCAGTGAATATTGGACAATCTCCCCAAGAAGAGACTAGAACTGTTACGTAATATCAAAGTGGATACAAAGGACTAGAAGCTAAAAAGAAACAAAGAACTGAACTGTTACGTAATATCAGTCCTCCTACTGAACTGTTACGTAATATCATGGGCAGTGAATATTGGACAATCTCCCAAGAAGAGACTAGAAGCAAAAAGAAACAAAGGCTACTGAACTGTTACGTAATATCAGTCCTCCTGTATGGCAGTGGATATTGGACAATCTCCCAAGAAGAGACTAGAAGCAAAAAGAAAAAAGGCTACTGAACTGTTACGTAATATCAGTCCTCCTGTATGGCAGTGGATACTGGACAATCTCCCCAAGAAGAGACTAGAAGCAAAAAGAAACAAAGGCTACTGAACTGTTACGTAATATCAGTCCTCCTGTATGGCAGTGAATATTGGACAATCTCCCCAAGAAGAGACTAGAAGCAAAAAGAAAATCAAAGGCTACTGAAACTGTTACGTAATATCAGTCCTCCTGTATGGCAGTGGATACTGGACAATCTCCCAAGAAGAGAGACTAGAAGCAAAAAAAACAAAGGGCTACTGAACTGTTACGTAATATCAGTCCTCCTGTATGGCAGTGGATATTGGACAATCTCCCCAAGAAGAGACTAGAAGCAAAAGAAAAAAAGGCTACTGAACTGTTAAAATCAGTCCTCCTGTATGGCAGTGAATATTGGACAATCTCCCCAAGAAGAGACTAGAAGCAAAAAGAAACAAAGGCTACTGAACTGTTACGTAATATCAGTCCTCCTGTATGGCAGTATCAATCCTGGCAATCTCCCCAAGTGAAGGATATTACTGAACTGTTACAATCTCCCCATGGCAGTGAATATTGAGAAGAGACTAGAAGCAAAAGAAACAAAGGCTACTGAACTGTTACGTAATATCAGTCCTCCTGTATGGCAGTGAATATTGGACAATCTCCCCAAGAAGAGACTAGAAGCAAAAAAGAAACAAAGGCTACTGAACTGTTACGTAATATCAGTCCTCCTGTATGGCAGTGGATATTGGACAATCTCCCCAAGAAGAGACTAGAAGCAAAAAGAAACAAAGGCTACTGAACTGTTACGTAATATCAGTCCTCCTGTGTGGCAGTGAATATTGGACAATCTCCCCAAGAAGAGACTAGAAGCAAAAGAAACAATGGCTACTGAACTGTTACGTAATATCAGTCCTCCTGTATGGCAGTGAATATTGGACAATCTCCCCTAGAAGAGACTAGAAGCAAAAGAAACAAAGGCTACTGAACTGTTACGTAATATCAGTCCTCCTGTATGGCAGTGAATATTGGACAATCTCCCCAAGAAGAGACTAGAAACAAAAAACAAAAGACTGAACTGTTACGTAATATCAGTCCTCCTGTATGGCAATATTGGACAATCCCCCTAAGAAGAGACTAGAAATAAAACTGACAATCTCCCCTAGCAAAAAAAAAATCTCCCAAGAAAGACAAAGGCTACTGAACTGTTACGTAATATCAGTCCTCCTGTATGGCAGTGAATATTGGACAATCTCCCAAGAAGAGACTAGAAGCAAAAGAAACAAAGGCTACTGAACTGTTACGTAATATCAGTCCTCCTGTATGGCAGTGAATATTGGACAATCTCCCCAAGAAGAGACCTCCTTAGAAGCAAAAGAAACAAAAAGAAACAAAGGCTACTGAACTGTTACGTAATATCAGTCCTCCTGTATGGCAGTGGATACTGGACAATCTCCCCAAGAAGAGACTAGAAGCAAAAGAAACAAAGGCTACTGAACTGTTACGTAATATCAGTCCTCCTGTATGGCAGTGAATATTGGACAATCTCCCCAAGAAGAGACTAGAAGCAAAAGAAACAAAGGCTACTGAACTGTTACGTAATATCAGTCCTCCTGTATGGCAGTGAATATTGGACAATCTCCGCAAGAAGAGACTAGAAGCAAAAGAAACAGAGGGTACTGAACTGTTACGTAATATCAGTCCTCCTGTATGGCAGTGAATATTGGACAATCTCCCCAAGAAGAGACTAGAAGCAAAAGAAACAAAGGCTACTGAACTGTTACGTAATATCAGTCCTCCTGTATGGCAGTGGATACTGGACAATCTCCCAAGAAGAGACTAGAAGCAAAAAGAAACAAAGGCTACTGAACTGTTACGTAATATCAGTCCTCCTGTATGGGACAATCTCCCAAGAAGAGACTAGAAGAAAAAAGAAACAAAGGCTACTGAACTGACAATATCAGTCCTCCTGTAAGTGAAGAGACTCCCCCCCAAGCAAAAGAAAAAAAACAAAGGCTACTGAACTGTTACGTAATATCAGTCCTCCTGTATGGCAGTGGATATTGGACAATCTCCCAAGAAGAGACTAGAAGCAAAAGAAACAAAGGCTACTGAACTGTTACGTAATATCAGTCCTCCTGTATGGCAGTGAATACTGGACAATCCCAAGAAGAGACTAGAAGCAAAAGAAACAAAGGCTACTGAACTGTTACGTAATATCAGTCCTCCTGTATGGCAGTGGATACTGGACAATCTCCCCAAGAAGAGACTAGAAGCAAAAAGAAACAAAGGCTACTGAACTGTTACGTAATATCAGTCCTCCTGTATGGCAGTGGATATTGGACAATCTCCCCCAAGAAGACTAGAAGCAAAAAGAAACTAAGGCTACTGAACTGTTACGTAAAATGGCAGAAACAAAAAGGCTACTGAAACTGTTTACGTAATATCAGTCCTCCTGTATGGCAGTGAATATTGGACAATCTCCCAAGATATCAGAGACTAGGACAATCTCCCAAAAAGAAACAAAGGCAAAAGGCTACTGAACTGTTACGTAATATCAGTCCTCCTGTATGGCAGTGGATACTGGACAATCTCCCAAGAAGAGACTAGAAGCAAAAAAGAAACAAAGGCTACTGAACTGTTACGTAATATCAGTCCTCCTGTATGGCAGTGAATATTGGACAATCTCCCAAGAAGAGACTAGAAGCAAAAAAGAAACAAAGGCTACTGAACTGTTACGTAATATCAGTCCTCCTGTATGGCAGTGAATATTGGACAATCTCTCCCCAGAAGAGACTAGAAGCAAAAAAGAAACAAAGGCTACTGAACTGTTACGTAATATCAGTCCCCCTGTATGGCAGTGGATATTGGACAATCTCCCCAAGAAGAGACTAAAAAAAGAAAACAAAGGCTACTGAACTGTTACGTAATATCAGTCCTCCTGTATGGCAGTGGATATTGGACAATCTCCCCAAGAAGAGACTAAAGCAAAAAAGAAACAAAGGCTACTGAACTGTTACGTAATATCAGTCCTCCTGTATGGCAGTGGATACTGGACAATCTCCCAAGAAGAGACTAGAAACAAAAGAAACAAAAGGCTACTGAACTGTTACGTAATATCAGTCCTCCTGTGTGGCAGTGAATATTGGACAATCTCCCCAAGAAGAGACTAGAAGCAAAAAGAAACAAAGGCTACTGAACTGTTACGTAATATCAGTCCTCCTGTATGGCAGTGAATACTGGACAATCTCCCCTGTAAGAAGAGACTAGAAGCAAAAAAGAAACAAAGGCTACTGAACTGTTACGTAATATCAGTCCTCCTGTATGGCAGTGAATATTGGACAATCTCCCCAAGAAGAGACTAGAAGCAAAAGAAACAAAGGCTACTGAACTGTTACGTAATATCAGTCCTCCTGTATGGCAGTGGATACTGGACAATCTCCCAAGAAGAGACTAGAAGCAAAAGAAACAAAGGCTACTGAACTGTTACGTAAGTCCTCCTGTATCAGTCAATCTCCCAAGAAGAGACTAGAAGCAAAAAAAGAAACAAAGGCTACTGAACTGTTACAATCATCAGTCCTCCTGTATGCCAGTGAATACTGGACAATAAGAAGAGAAAAAAAGAAACAAAGGCTACTGAACTGTTACGTAATATCAGTCCTCCTGTATGGCAGTGGATATTGGACAATCTCCCCAGAGAAGACTAGAAGCAAAAAGAAACAAAGGCTACTGAACTGTTACGTAATATCAGTCCTCCTGTATGGCAGTGAATATTGGACAATCTCCCCAAGAGACTAGAGACTAAAAAGAAACAGAAGCAAAAAGAAACAAAGGCTACTAGAAAGCAAAAAGAAACAAAGGCTACTGAACTGTTATCAGTCCTCCTGTACTGGACAATCAGAAGAGACTCCTGAAACAAAGGCACTGAATATTGGACAATCTCCCCAAGATATTGGACAACTAGAAGAAGAAAAAAAAAAACAAAGGCTACTGAACTGTTACGTAATATCAGTCCTCCTGTATGGCAGTGAATATTGGACAATCTCCCAAGAAGAGACTAGAAGCAAAAAAGAAACAAAGGCTACTGAACTGTTACGTAATATCAGTCCTCCTGTATGGCAGTGAATATTGGACAATCTCCCAAGAAGAGACTAGAAACAAAAAAGAAACAAAGGCTACTGAACTGTTACGTAATATCAGTCCTCCTGTATGGCAGTGAATACTGGACAATCTCCCCAAGAAGAGACTAGAAGCAAAAAAAAACAAAGGCTACTGAACTGTTACGTAATATCAGTCCTCCTGTATGGCAGTGAATATGGACAATCTCCCCAAGAAGAGACTAGAAGCAAAAGAAACAAAGGCTACTGAACTGTTACGTAATATCAGTCCTCCTGTATGGCAGTGAATATTGGACAATCTCCCCAAGAAGAGACTAGAAGCAAAAAAGAAACAAAGGCAAACTGTTAGGCCCTACTGAACTGAAGAGACTTACGTAATATCAGTCCTCCTGTATGGCAGTGAATATTGGACAATCTCCCCAAGAAGAGACTAGAAGCAAAAGAAACAAAGGCTACTGAACTGTTACGTAATATCAGTCCTCCTGTATGGCAGTGAATATTGGACAATCTCCCAAGAAGAGACTAGAAGCAAAAGAAACAAAGGCTACTGAACTGTTACGTAATATCAGTCCTCCTGTATGGCAGTGAATACTGGACAATCTCCCCAAGAAGAGACTAGAAGCAAAAAAGAAACAAAGGCTACTGAACTGTTACGTAATATCAGTCCTCCTGTATGGCTAGGAATATTGACAATCTCCCTAGAAGACTAGAAGCAAAAGAAACAAAGGCTACTGAACTGTTACGTAATATCAGTCCTCCTGTATGGCAGTGAATAGGACAATCTCCCAAGAAGAGACTAGAAGCAAAAAACAAAGGCAAAGGTTACTGAACAGTCCTCCTGTTACGTAATATCAGTCCTCCTGTATGGCAGTGAATATTGGACAATCTCCCCTGTGAAGTGGAGACTCTCCCCAAGAAGAGAAAGAAACAACAAAGCTACTGAACTGTTACGTAATATCAGTCCTCCTGTATGGCAGTGAATACTGGACAATCTCCCCAAGAAGAGACTAGAAGCAAAAAGAAACAAAGGCCTACTGAACTGTTACGTAACATCAGTCCTCCTGTTACGTAATATCAGTGTATGGCATATACTGGACAATGAAGAGACTAGGAAACAAAGGCTCTGTTACCAGTCCAAGAAGAGACTAGAAGAGCTAAAGAAAAGAAAGGCTACTGAACTGTTACGTAATATCAGTCCTCCTGTATGGCAGTGAATATTGGACAATCTCCCCAAGAAGAGACTAGAAGCAAAAGAAACAAAAAGGCTACTGAACTGTTACGTAATATCAGTCCTCCTGTGTGGCAGTGGATATTGGACAATCTCCCCAAGAAGAGACTAGAAGCAAAAAGAAACAAAAGGCTACTGAACTGTTACGTAATATCAGTCCTCCTGTATGGCAGTGAATATTGGACAATCTCCCCAAGAAGAGACTAGAAGCAAAAAAAAACAAGGCTACTGAACTGTTACGTAATATCAGTCCTCCTGTATGGCAGTGAATATTGGACAATCTCCCAAGAAGAGACTAGAAGCAAAAGAAACAAAGGCTACTGAACTGTTACGTAATATCAGTCCTCCTGTATGGTAGTGAATATTGGACAATCTCCCCAAGAAGAGACTAGAAGCAAAGAAACAAAGGCTACTGAACTGTTACGTAATATCAGTCCTCCTGTGTGGCAGTGAATACTGGACAATCTCCCCTAGAGAGACAAAATGAAAACAAAAGAGCAAAGGCTACTGAACTGTTACGTAATATCAGTCCTCCTGTATGGCAGTGAATATTGGACAATCTCCCCAAGAAGAGACTAAAGTAAAAGAAACAAAGGCTACTGAACTGTTACGTAATATCAGTCCTCCTGTATGGCAGAATACTGGACAATCTCCAAGAAGAGACTAGAAGCAAAAGAAACAAAGGCTACTGAACTGTTACGTAATCCTCAGTCAATCTCCCAAGTATGGCAAAAGTGGCTACTGAACTGTTGCACAATCAGTCCCCAAGAAGAGACAATCTCCCCAGAAGAGACTAAAAAAAAGAAACAAAGGCTACTGAACTGTTACGTAATATCAGTCCTCCTGTATGGCAGGGATACTGGACAATCTCCCCAAGAAGAGACTAGAAGCAAAAGAAACAAAGGCTACTGAACTGTTACGTAATATCAGTCCTCCTGTATGGCAGTGGATACTGGACAATCTCCCCAAGAAGAGACTAGAAGCAAAAGAAACAAAGTCTACTGAACTGTTACGTAATATCAGTCCTCCTGTATGGCAGTGGATACTGGACAATCTCCCCTAAGAAAAAGAAACAAAGGCTACTGAACTTTTACGAATATCAGTCGTCCTCCTCCCAATACTATGGCGTGAAGCAATCTCTGAGAAAGACTAAAGTCTACTGAACTGTTACGTAATATCAGTCCACCATGTGGCAGTCGATACCCAATCTCCCCAAGAAGAGACTAGAAGCAAAAAGAAACAAAGGCTACTGAACTGTTACGTAATATCAGTCCTCCTGTATGGCAGTGGATACTGGACAATCTCCCCAAGAAGAGACTAGAAGCAAAAAGAAAAAAAGTACACTGAACTGTTACGTAATATCAGTCCTCCTGTATGGCAGTGGATACTGGACAATCTCCCCAAGAAGAGAGACTAGAAGCAAAAGAAACAAAGGCTACTGAACTGTTACGTAATATCAGTCCTCCTGTATGGCAGTGAATACTGGACAATCTCCCAAGAAGAGAGAGACTAGAAGCAAAAAGAAACAAAGGCTACTGAACTGTTACGTAATATCAGTCCTCCTGTATGGCAGTGGATATTGGACAATCTCCCCAAGAAGAGACTAGAAGCAAAAAAGAAACAAAGGCTACTGAACTGTTACGTAATATCAGTCCTCCTGTGTGGCAGTGGATATTGACAATCTCCCCAAGAAGAGACTAGAAGCAAAAGAAACAAAGGCTACTGAACTGTTACGTAATATCAGTCCTCCTGTATGGCAGTGGATATTGGACAATCTCCCCAAGAAGAGACTAGAAGCAAAAAGAAACAAAGGCTACTGAACTGTTAGTCCTCCTGTAATATCAGTCCTCCTGTATGGCAGTGAATATTGGACAATCTCCCAAGAAGAGACTAGAAGCAAAAGAAACAAAAAGCTACTGAACTGTTACGTAATATCAGTCCTCCTGTATGGCAGTGGATACTGGACAATCTCCCCAAGAAGAGACTAGAAAGCAAAAGAAACAAAGGCTACTGAACTGTTACGTAATATCAGTCCTCCTGTATGGCAGTGAATACTGGACAATCTCCCCAGAAGAAGACTAGAAGCAAAAGAAACAAAGGCTACTGAACTGTTACGTAATATCAGTCCTCCTGTATGGCAGTGAATACTGGACAATCTCCCCAAGAAGAGACTAGAAGAAGCAAAAGAAACAAAGTCTACTGAACTGTTACGTAATATCAGTCCTCCCCAAGAAGAGACTAGAAGCAACTGTTACGTAATATCAGTCCTCCTGTGGCGGCAGTGAATACTGGACAATCTCCCCAAGAAGAGACTAAACAAAAGAAAAAAGTCTCTACTGAACTGTTACGAATGCTCCTGTATGGCAGTGAATATTGGCTCTCCCAAGAAGAGACTAGAAGCAAAAAAAAAACAAAGTCTACTGAACTGTTACGTAATATCAGTCCTCCGGTATGGCCAGTGAATACAACTGGACAATATCAGTCCTCCTGTGAAGTGGATACTGGACAATCTCCCAAAACAAAAGAAACAAAAGTCTCTGAACTGTTACGTAATATCAGTCCTCCTGTGTGGCAGTGGATACTGAAAACAATATCTGTTACAAGACTAGAAGCAAAGAAACAAAGGCTACTGAACTGTTACGTAATATCAGTCCTCCTGTATGGCAGTGAATATTGGACAATCTCCCAAGAAGAGACTAGAAGCAAAAGAAACAAAGGCTACTGAACTGTTACGTAATATCAGTCCTCCTGTATGGCAGTGAATATTGGACAATCTCCCAAGAAGAGACTAGAAGCAAAAGAAACAAAGGCTACTGAACTGTTACGTAATATCAGTCCTCCTGTATGGCAGTGGATACTGGACAATCTCCCAAGAAAAGACTAGAAGCAAAAAAAAAAACAAAGGCTACTGAACTGTTACGTAATATCAGTCCTCCTGTATGGCAGTGAATATTGACAATCTCCCCAAGAAGAGACTAGAAGCAAAAAAAGAAACAAAGGCTACTGAACTGTTACGTAATATCAGTCCTCCTGTATGGCAGTGGATGGACAATCTCCCCAAGAAGAGACTACTAAAAAAAAAAGAAAAGAGGCTACTGAACTGTTACGTAATATCAGTCCTCCTGTGGCAGTGGATAAAAGAATCTAGAAGCCCAAAAGAAACAAAGAGACAATCCTCCTGTGGCAAATATTGGACAATCTCCCAAAAGACTAGAAACAAAAGAACAAAGGCTACTGAACTGTTAAATATCAGTCCTCCTGTATGGCAGTGGATACTCCCAAAAGAGACTAGAAGCAAAAAGAAACAAAGGCTACTGAACTGTTACGTAATATCAGTCCTCCTGTATGGCAGTGGATACTGGACAATCTCCCCAAGAAGAGACTAAAAGCAAAAGAAACAAAGGCTACTGAACTGTTACGTAATATCAGTCCTCCTGTATGGCAGTGAATATTGGACAATCTCCCCCAAGAAGAGACTAAAAGCAAAAAAAAACAAAAGGCTACTGAACTGTTACGTAATATCAGTCCTCCTGTATGGCAGTGGATACTGGACAATCTCCCCCAAGAAGAGACTAGAAGCAAAAAGAAACAAAGGCTACTGAACTGTTACGTAATATCAGTCCTCCTGTGTGGCAGTGGATATTGGACAATCTCCCAAGAAGAGACTAGAAGCAAAAGAAAAAGGCTACTGAACTGTTACGTAATATCAGTCCTCCTGTATGGCAGTGAATACTGGACAATCTCCCCAAGAAGAGACTAGAAGCAAAAGAAACAAAGGCTACTGAACTGTTACGTAATATCAGTCCTCCCATGGCAGTGAATATTGGACAATCTCCCAAGAAGAGACTAAACAAAAGAAACAAAGGCTACTGAACTGTTACGTAATATCAGTCCTCCTGTATGGCAGTGGATACTGGACAATCTTCCCAAGAAGAGACTAGAAGCAAAAAGAAAAAAAACTACTGAACTGTTACGTAAAATATCAGTCCCTCCTGTATGGCAGTGGATACTGGACAATCTCCCCAAGAAGAGACTAGAAGCAAAAGAAACAAAAGGCTACTGAACTGTTACGTAATATCAGTCCTCCTGTATGGCAGTGAATATTGGACAATCTCCCCAAGAAGAGACTAGAAGGAAAGAAACAAAGGCTACTGAACTGTTACAATATCAGTCCTCCTGTATGGCAGGATATTGGACAATCTCTCCCCAAGAAGAGACTAAAAAAGAAACAAAAGGCTACTGAACTGTTACGTAATATCAGTCCTCCTGTATGGCAGTGAATATTGGACAATCTCCCCAAGAAGAGACTACAAAAGCAAAAGAAACAAAGGCTACTGAACTGTTACACATGTAATATCAGTCCTCCTGTATATGGCAGTGAATACTGGACAATCTCCCCAAGAAGAGACTAGAAGCAAAAGAAACAAAGGCTACTGAACTGTTACGTAATATCAGTCCTCCTGTATGGCAGTGAATATTGGACAAATCTCCCCAAGAAGAGACTAGAAGCAAAAAAGAAACAAAGGCTACTGAACTGTTACGTAATATCAGTCCTCCTGTATGGCAGTGGATACTGGACAATCTCCCCAAGAAGAGACTAGAAAAAGAAACAAAAGGCTACTGAACTGTTACGTAATATCAGTCCTCCTGTATGGCAGTGGATATTGGACAATCTCCCCAGAAGAGACTAGAAGCAAAAAGAAACAAAGGCTACTGAACTGTTACGTCAGTCCTATCAGTCCTCCTGTGTAGAAGCAAAAAACAAGGGATATTGGACAATCTCCCCCAAGAAGAGACTAGAAACAAAAAGAAAAAAAGGCTACTGAACTGTTACGTAATATCAGTCCTCCTGTATGGCAGTGAATACTGGACAATCTCCCCAAGAAGAGACTAGAAGCAAAAAAACAAAGGCTACTGAACTGTTACGTAATATCAGTCCTCCTGTATGGCAGTGAATATTGGACAATCTCCCAAGAAGAGACTAGAAGCAAAAAAAAAAAGACTACTGAACTGTTACGTAATATCAGTCCTCCTGTGGCAGTGGGACAATCTCCCCAAAGAGACTGATCAAAAAAACAAAGTACTGAAACTGTTACGTAATATCAGTCCTCCTGTGGCAGTGGATATTGGACAATCTCCCCAAGAAGAGAAGCTAGAAGCAAAAGAAACAAAGTACTGAAAGAACTAGACTGTTACGTAATATCAGTCCTCCTGTATGGCAGTGAATATTGGACAATCTCCCAAGAAGAGACTAGAAGCAAAAACAAAACTTGTAATGTGTCAGGCTCCTGTGCCAGTGGATACTAATCTCCCCAAGAAGAGACTAGAAGCAAAAAGAAACAAAGGCTACTGAACTGTTACGTAATATCAGTCCTCCTGTGTGGCAGTGAATATTGGACAATCTCCCCAAGAAGAGACTAGAAGCAAAAGAAACAAAGGCTACTGAACTGTTACGTAATATCAGTCCTCCTGTATGGCAGTGAATACTGGACAATCTCCCAAGAAGAGACTAGAATCAAAAGAAAACAAAGGCTACTGAACTGTTACGTAATATCAGTCCTCCTGTGTGGCAGTGGATACTGGACAATCTCCCCAAGAAGAGACTAGAAACAAAAGAAACAAAACCTACTGAACTGTTACGTAATATCAGTCCTCCTGTATGGCAGTGGATATTGACAATCTCCCCCAAGAAGAGACTAGGGAAGCAAAAGAAACAAAAGTACTGAACTGTTACGTAATATCAGTCCTCCTGTGTGGCAGAGGATACTGGACAATCTCCCCTAGAAGCAAAAGACTAAAGCAAAAAAGAAACAAAGTTCAAGGCTACTGAACTGTTACGTAATATCAGTCCTCCTGTATGGACAATCTCCCCAGTAAATATTGGACAATCTACCCAAGAAAAGACTAGAAGCAAAAAAAACAAAGGCTACTGAACTGGACAATCTCCCCCAAGTAAAGCATCAGTCCTCCTGTATGGCAGTGAATATTGGACCATCTCCCCAAGAAGAGACTAGAAACAAAAAGAAACAAAAGTCTACTGAACTGTTACGTAATATCAGTCCTCCTGTATGGCAGTGGATATTGGACAATCTCCCCCAGAAGAGACTAGAAGCAAAAGAAAACAAAGTCTACTGAACTGTTACATATTATCAGTCCTCCTGTATGGCAGGAATATTGGACAATCTCCCAAGAAGAGACTAGAAGCAAAAAAGAAACAAAGTCTACTGAACTGTTACGTAATCAGTCCTCCTGTATGGCAGTGAATATTGGACAATCTCCCAAGAAGAGACTAGAAGCAAAAAGAAAAAAAGGCTACTGAACTGTTGGCGTAATATCAGTCTACTCCTGTGTAGGTGAATTGACAATCTCCCCAAGAAGAGACTAGAAAGCAAAAACAAAGGCTACTGAACTGTTACGTAATATCAGTCCTCCTGTATGGCAGTGGATACTCTTCCCAAGGGAAGCAATCTCCCCAATATCAGTCCTCCTGTATGTGATGGATACTGGACACTCCCCAAGAAGACTGAAAAAAGTAACAAAAGCTACTGAACTGTTACGTAATATCAGTCCTCCTGTATGGCAGTGGATACTGGACAATCTCCCCAAGAAGAGACTAGAAGCAAAAAGGAAACAAAATTACTGAACTGTTGCAATATCCTCCTGTATGGCAGTGAATATTGGACAATCTCCCCAAGAAGAGACTAAAAGCAAAAGGCTACTGAACTGTTACATGTCTCAGTCCTGAATGACAATCTACATAAACAAAAAGGCAGTGTGGCAGATACTGGACAATCTCCCCAAGAAGAGACTAGAAGCAAAAAGAAACAAAGGCTACTGAACTGTTACGTAATATCAGTCCTCCTGTATGGCAGTGGATACTGGACAATCTCCCCAAGAAGAGACTAGAAGCAAAAGAAACAAAGTCTACTGAACTGTTACGTAATATCTGTCCTCCTGTATGGCAATGAATATTGGACAATCTCCCAAGAAGAGACTAGAAACAAAAAAGGCTACTGAACTGTTACGTAATATAAGTCCCTCCTGTATGGTAGTGACTGAGACAATCTCCCCAAGAAGAGACTAGAAGCAAAAAGAAACAAAGGCTACTGAACTGTTACGTAATATCAGTCCTCCTGTATGGGAGTGGACAATGGACTAGAAACAAAAGAAACTCCCCAAGAAGAGACTAGAAGCAAAAAGAAGAAACCAAAGTCTACTGAACTGTTACGTAATATCAGTCCTCCTGGTGTGGCAGTGGATACTGGACAAATCTCCCAAGAAGAGACTAGAAGCAAAAGAAACAATAGGGGTACTGAACTGTTACGTAATATCAGTCCTCCTGTATGGCAGTGAATATTGGACAATCTCCCCAAAAGACTAAAAGCAAAAAAACTAAAGGCTTCTGAACAGTTGCGTAAAATATCAGTCCTCCTGTATGGCAGTGAATACTGGACAATCTCCCAAGAAGAGACTAGAAGCAAAAGAAACAAAGGCTACTGAACTGTTACGTAATATCAGTCCTCCTGTGGCAAGGGATACTGGACAATCTCCCAGAAGAAGAGACTAGAAACAAAAGAAACAATCTACTGAACTGTTACGTAATATCAGTCCTCCTGTAGGCAGTGGATAAACAAGAAGAACTAAATCAAAAGAAACAAAGACTACTGAACTGTTACATAATATCAGTCTCCTGTATGGCAGTGAATATTGGACAATCTCCCCAGAAGAGAGACTAGAAAGCAAAAAGAAACAAAGGCTACTGAACTGTTACGTAATATCAGTCCTCCTGTATGGCAGTGAAATGGACAATCTCCCAAAGAAGAGACTAGAAGCAAAAAGAAACAAAGGCTACTGAACTGTTACGTAATATCAGTCCTCCTGTATGGCAGTGGATACTGGACAATCTCCCCAAGAAACTGAGAGTCCTGTGTGGCAGAAGCAAAAGAAAACTAAACAAAAGGTCTACTGAACTGTTACGTAAATCAGTCCTCCTGTATGGCAGTGGATACTGGACCAATCTCCCCAAGAAGAGACTAGAAGCAAAAAGAAACAAAGTCTACTGAACTGTTACGTAATATCAGTCCTCCTGTATGGCAGTGAATATTGGACAATCTCCCCGAAGAAGAGACTAGAAGCAAAAAGAAACAAAGGCTACTGAACTGTTACGTAATATCAGTCCTCCTGTATGGCAGTGGATACTGGACAATCTCAAGAAGAAAGACTAGAAGCAAAAAAGAAACAAAGTCTACTGAACTGTTACGTAATATCAGTCCTCCTGTATGGCAGTGGATACTGGACAATCTCCCCCAAGAAGAGACTAGAAGCAAAAAGAAACAAAGGCTACTGAACTGTTACGTAATATCAGTCCTCCTGTATGGCAGTGAATATTGGACAATCTCCCCAAGAAGAGACTAGAAGCAAAAAAGAAACAAAAGGCTACTGAACTGTTATCATATCAGGTCCTCCTGTATGGCAGTGGATATTGGACAATCTCCCCAAGAAGAGACTAGAATCAAAAAACAAAAGGCTACTGAACTGTTACGTAATATCAGTCCTCCTGTATGGCGATGAATGGACAATCTCCCAAGAAGACTGAACTGTTAGAATATCAGCAAAAAAGAAACAAAGGCTACTGAACTGTTACGTAATATCAGTCCTCCTGTATGGTGAATATTGGACAATCTCCCAAGAAGCGAGACTGGAAGCAAAAAAGAACAAAAGTTACTGAACTATGTAATATCAGTCCTCCTGTATGGCAGTGGATACTGGCCAATCTCCCCAAAGAGACTAGAAAAAAAAGAAACAAAGGCTACTGAACTGTTACGTAATATCAGTCCTCCTGTATGGCAGTGGATTGGACAATATCCCCAAGAAGAGACTAGAAGCAAAGAAACAAAGGCTACTGAACTGTTACGTAATATCAATTCCTCTGTATGGCAGTGAATATTGGACAATGTGCAAGAAGAAAGACTAGAAGCAAAAAAGAAACAAAAGGCTACTGAACTGTACAATATCAGTCGTCCTCTATGGCAGTGGATACTGGACAATCTCCAAGAAGAGACTAGAAGCAAAAAAAGAAACAAAGTCTACTGAACTGTTACGTAATATCAGTCCTCCTGTATGGCAGTGGATATTGGACAATCTCCCCAAGAAGAGACTAGAAGCAAAAGAAACAAAAGGCTACTGAACTGTTACGTATCATCAGTCCTCCTGTATGGCAGTGGATTGGACAATCTCCTAAGAAGAGACTAGAAGCAAAAGAAAACAAAGTCTACTGAACTGTTACGTAACATCAAGTCCTCCTGTATGGCAGTGAATATTGGACAATCTCCCCAAGAAGAGACTAGAAGCAAAAAGAAAAAAGGCTACTGAACTGTTACGTAATATCAGTCCTCCTGTATGGCAGTGAATATTGGACAATCTCCCCAAGAAGAGACTAAGTAAAAAGAAACAAAGGGCTACTAAACTGTTACGTAATATCAGTCAATCTCCCAAGAATGGCTAGTGAATACTGAACAATCAGTCCTCCAAGAAGAGACTAGAAGCAAAGAAAAAAAGGCTGCCTGAACTGTTACGTAATATCAGTCCTCCTGTATGGTGAATATTGGACAATCTCCCCAAAAAGAAGAGACTAAACAAAAAACAAAACTGAACTGTTAAATATCAGTCCTCACCAACCTGAATACAAAAGCTACTGAACTGTTAACATGTAATATCAGTCCTCCTGTATGGCAGTGGAATATTGGACAATCTCCCCAAGAAGAGACTAGAAGCAAAAGAAACAAAGGCTAACTGAACGTGTTATCAGTAAATGTTGATCATTCAAAAAAACAAGGCTGCAGGCCATGGCAGTGAATACAATTCCCAAGGACAATCTGTTACCCCTCAAGAAGAGACTAGAAGCAAAAAAACAAAAAGGCTACTGAACTGTTACGTAATATCGTCCTCCTGTATGGCAGTGAATATTGGACGATCCCCAAGAAGAGACTAAAGCAAAAAGAAACAAAGGCTACTGAACTGTTACGTAATATCAGTCCTCCTGTATGGCAGTGGATACTGGACAATATCCCAAGAAGAGACTAGAAGCAAAAAGAAACAAAGTCTAATGAACTGTTACGTAATATCAGTCCTCCTGTATGGCAGAGAATACTGGACAATCTCCCTGAAGACTAGAAGCAAAAAAGAAACAAAGTCTACTGAACTGTTACGTAATATCAGTCCTCCCTGTATGGCAGTGGATACTGGACAATCTCCCCAAGAAAGAGACTAGAAGCAAAAGAAACAAAGTCTTCTGAACTGCTTGTAATATCAGTCCCCTCCTGTATGGCAGTGAATATTGACAACTTCCCCAAGAAAATTAGGAAGCAAAAAAGAAACAAAGGCTACTGAACTGTTACGTAATATCAGTCCTCCTGTATGGCAGTGGATATTGGACAATCTCCCAAGAAGAGACTAGAAACAAAAGAAAACAAAGGCTACTGAACTTTGTTACGTAATATCAGTCCTCCTGTATGGCAGTGGATATTGGACAATCTCCCAAGAAGAGACTAGAAAAGAGCAAAACTGAAAACAAAGGCTACTGAAATCTCCCCAAGTTAGAAGCAAAAAGTACTGATATCAGTCCTCCTGTATGGCAGTGAATATTGGACAATCTCCCCAGAAGAAGCAAAAACAAAACTGCTGAAGTGCAAAAGTCGTCCTGTGCCAGTGGATACGGACAATCTCCCCAAAGGACTACTTTGAACTGTTACGTAATATCAGTCATCCTGTATGGCAGTGGATAGCGCCTGGACAATCTCCCCAAGAAGAGACACAGAAGCAAAAGAAACAAAAGGCTGCTGAACTGTTGCACATCAGTAATATCCAATCCCCAAGAAGAGACTAGGAAGCAAAAGAAACAAAGGCTGGACTGTTACGTAATATCAGTCCTCCGACAATACTGACCCCCCAAGAAGAGACTAGAATCAAAAACAAAGGCTACTGAACTGTTACGTAATATCAGTCCTCCTGTATGGCAAATGAATACTGGACAATCTCCCAAGAAGAGACTAGAAGCAAAAAGAAACAAAGGCTACTGAATGTGCAGCCAATATCAGTCCTCCTGTATGGCAGTGAATACTGACAATCTCCCCAAGAAGAGACTATTAGAAGCAAAAAGCAAACTGAACTGTTACGTAATATCAGTCCTCCTGTGTTGCAGTGGGATACTTTGAAATCTGAAGAGAGTAGAAGCAAAAGAAACAAAGGCTACTGAACTAATATCAAGTCCTCCTGTATGGCAGTGGATACTGACAATCTCCCTAAGAAGAGACTAGAAGCAAAAAAACAAAGTCTACTGAACTGTTACGTAATATCAGTCCTCCTGTAGGGCAGTGAATAGTTGGACAAGAAATCCCAATAGACTAGAAGCAAAAAGAAACAAAGGCTACTGAACTGTTACGTAATATCAGTCGTCCTGTAAGTGAATATTGGACAATCTCCCCCAAGAAGAGACTAGAAACAAAAAGAAACAAAGGCTACTGAACTGTTACGTAATATCAGTCCTCCTGTATGGCAGTGGATACTGGACAATCTCCCATGTATCAAGAAGGCAGTGAATATTGACTAGAAGCAAAAGAAACAAAGGCTACTGAACTGTTACGTAATATCAGTCCTCCTGTATGGCAGTGGATACTGGACAATCTCCCAAGAAGAGACTAGAAGCAAAAAAAACAAAAGGCTACTGAACTGTTACGTAATATCAGTCCTCCTGTATGGCAGTGAATATTGGACAATCTCCCAAGAAGAGACTAGAAACAAAAAACTGAAACAAAATATTGGCTACTGAACTGTTACGTAATATCAGTCCTCCTGTATGGCAGTGGATACCGGACAATCTCCCCAAGAAGAGACTAGAAAAAGAAACAAAGCTACTGAACTGTTACGTAATATCAGTCCTCCTGTATGGCAGTGAATATTGGACAATCTCCCCAAAGAAGAGACTAGAAGCAAAAGAAACAAAGGCTACTGAACTGTTACAAAAGTCCTCCTGTATGGCAGTGAATACTGGACAATCTCCCCAAGAAAGACTAGAAGCAAAAACAAACAAAGGCTACTGAACTGTTACGTAATATCAGTCCTCCTATGGCAGTGGATATGGACAATCTCCCAAGAAGAGACTAAACAAAAAAACAATACTGAACTGGACAATCCCCCTCCTGTATGGCAGTGGATATTGGACAATCTCCCAAAGAGACTAGAACAAAAGAAACAAAGGCTACTGAACTGTTACGTAATATCAGTCCTCCTGTGGCAGTGAATATTGGACAATCTCCCCAAGAAGAGACTATAAGCCAAAGTCCTGACTAGAAATCTCCCAAAAGAGACTAAACAAAAAGCTAAGGCTGAACTGTTACGTAATATCAGTCCTCCTGTATGGCAGTGGATACTGGACAATCTCCCAAAGAAGAGACTAGAAGCAAAAGAAACAAAAGGCTACTGAACTGTTACGTAATATCAGTCCTCCTGTATGGCAGTGGATATTGGACAATCTCCCCAAGAAGAGACTAGAAGCAAAAGAAACAAAGGCTACTGAACTGTTACGTAATATCAGTCCTCCTGTATGGCAGTGAATATTGGACAATCTCCCAAGAAGAGACTAGAAGCAAAAGAAACAAAGGCTACTGAACTGTTAAATATCAGTCCTCCTGTAAATAATGGACAATACTGAACAAAGGCTTGAACTGTTACGTAATATCAGTCCTCCTGTATGGCAGTGGATACTGGACAATCTCCCAAGAATAGAGACTAGAAGCAAAAGAAACAAAGGCTACTGAACTGTTACGTAATATCAGTCCTCCTGTATGGCAGTGAATATTGGACAATCTCCCCAAGAAGAGACTAGAAGCAAAAAGAAACAAACTGAACTGTTACTACTCCTCCTGTGTGGCAGTGAATACTGACAATCTCCCAAGAAGACTAATATCAGTCCTCCTGTATGGCAGTGGATATTGGACAATCTCCCCAAGAAGAGACTAGAAGCAAAAAAAGAAACAAAGGCTACTGAACTGTTACGTAATATCAGTCCTCCTGTGGCAGTGAATATTGGACAATCTCCCAAGAAGAGACTAGAAACAAAAACAAAAAGGCTACTGAACTGTTACAGTAATATCAGTCCTCCTGTATGGCAGTGAATATTGGACAATCTCCCAGAAGCAAAAGAAACAAAGGCTACTGAACTGTTACGTAATATCAAAATATTGGACAATCTCCCCAAGAAGAGAAGAAACCACAAAAAAAAACAAAAAGCTACTGAACTGTTACTGAACTGTTACAGTGGATACTGGACAATCTCAGTCCTAGAAGCTGAAACAAAGGCTAGTGAATATTAATTCAATCTCCTGTATGGCAGTGAATACTACAATCTCCCAAGAAGAAAAAAAAAAACAAAGGCTACTGAACTGTTACGTAATATCAGTCCTCCTGTACTGGACAATGGCAGTGGATACTGGACAATCTCCCCCCAAGAAGAGACTAGAAGCAAAAGAAACAAAGGCTACTGAACTGTTACGTAATATCAGTCCTCCTGTATGGCAGTGGATATTGGACAATCTCCCCAAGAAGAGACTAGAAACAAAAAGAAACAAAGGCTACTGAACTGTTACGTAATATCAGTCCTCCTGTATGGCAGTGAATATTGGACAATCTCCCCAAGAAGAGACTAGAAGCAAAAAGAAACAAAGGCTACTGAACTGTTACGTAATATCAGTCCTCCTGTATGGCAGTGAATATTGGACAATCTCCCCAAAGAATGGACTAGAAGCAAAAGAAACAAAGGCTACTGAACTGTTACGTAATATCAGTCCTCCTGTGTGGCAGTGGATACTGGACAATCTCCCCAAGAAGAGACTAGAAGCAAAAGAAACAAAGGCTACTGAACTGTTACGTAATATCAGTCCTCCTGTGTGGCAGTGGATACTGGACAATCTCCCCAAGAAGAGACTAGAAGCAAAAAGAAACAAAAGGCTACTGAACTGTTACGTAATATCAGTCCTCCTGTATGGCAGTGGATATTGGACAATCTCCCAAGAAGAGACTAGAAGCAAAAAAAAACAAAGGCTACTGAACTGTTACATGTAATATCAGTCCTCCTGTATGGCAGTGGACTATTGACAATCTCCCAAGAAGAGACTAGAAACAAAAGAAACAAAAGCTACTGAACTGTTACGTAATATCAGTCCTCCTGTATGGCAGTGAATATTGGACAATCTCCCCTAGAAGAAAAACAAAGAGACTAGAAGCAAAAGAAACAAAAGAGACTACTGAACTGTTAACTGTAATATCAGTCCTCCTGTATGGCAGTGGATACTGGACAATCTCCCAAGAAGAGACTAGAAGCAAAAAAGAAACAAAGGCTACTGAACTGGTTGGTGTAATATCAGTCCTACTGTATGGCAGTGGATACTGGACAATCTCCCAAGACGAGACTAGAAATAAAAAGGAAACACTGCTACTTGAACTGTTACAGCGTAATATCAGTCCTCCTGTATGGCAGTGAATATTGGACAATCTCCAAGAAGAGACTAGAAGCAAAAAGAAACAAAGGCTACCGAACTGTTGGCTGCAATATCAGTCCTCCTGTATGTCAGTGAATATTGGACAATCTCCCCAAGAAGAGACTAGAAGCAAAAAGAAACAAAAACACTGAACTGTTACGCGTAATATCAGTCCTCCTGTATGGCAGTAGAATATTGGACAATCTCCCCAAGAAGAGACTAGAAGCAAAAAGAAACAAAGGCTACTGAACTGTTACGTAATATCAGTAATCCTGTATAGCAGTGAATATTGGACAAATCTCCCAAGAAGAGACTAAAGCAAAAACAAAAGCTACTGAATCACATGTGCAATATCAGTCCTCCACATGGCAGTGGATACTGGACAATCTCCCCAAGGAAGAGAGACTAGAAACAAAAGAAACAAAGGCTACTGAACTGGTTACGTAATATCGTCCTCCTGTGGCAGTGAATATTGGACAATCTCCCCAAGAAGAGACTAGAAGCAAAAGAAACAAAGGCTACTGAACTGTTACGTAATATCAGTCCTCCTGTATGGCAGTGAATATTGGACAATCTCCCAAGAAGAGACTAGCAAAAAAGAAACAAAGGCTACTGAACTGTTACGTATCAGTCCTCCTGTGTATGGCAGTGAATATTGACAATCTCCAAGAAGAGACTAGAAACAAAAGAAACAAAGGCTACTGAACTGTTACGTAATATCAGTCCTCCTGTATGGCAGTGAATATTGGACAATCTCCCTAAGAAGAGACTAGAAGCAAAAGAAAAAAGGCTACTGAACTGTTACGTAATAATATCAGTAATCCTGTGTGGCAGTGGATACTGGACAATCTCCCTAAGAAGAGACTAAAAGCAAAAAGAAACAAAGGCTACTGAACTGTTACGTAATATCAGTCCTCCTGTATGGCAGTGGAATACTGACAATCTCCCCTAGAAGGGACTAGAAGCAAAAAGAAACAAAGGCTACTGAACTGTTACGCAATATCAGTCCTCCTGTATGGCAGTGGATACTGGACAATCTCCCCCAAGAAGAGACTAGAAGCAAAAGAAACAAAGGCTACTGAACTGTTACGTAATATCAGTCCTCCTGTGGCAGTGAATATTGGACAATCTCCCAAGAGAGACTAGATGCAAAAGAAACAAAGGCTACTGAACTGTTAACGTGCAATATCAGTCCTCCTTATAGCAGTGAATACACAATCTCCCCAAGAAGAGACTAAAGCAAAAGAAACAAAGGCTACTGAACTGTTACGTAATATCAGTGGAGTCCTGTGTGGCAGTGGATACTGACAATCTCCCCAAGAAGCGAGATCAAAAAGAAACAAAGGCTACTGAAGTGTTACGTCATATCAGTCCTCCTGTATGGCAGTGGATACCGGACAATCTACCCAAGAAGAGACTAGAAACAAAAGAAACAAAGGCTACTGAACTGTTACGTAATATCAGTCCTCCTGTATGGCAGTGGATACTGGACAATCTCCCCAAGAAGAGACTAGAAGCAAAAAGAAACAAAGGCTACTGAACTGTTATGCAACATCAGTCCTCCTGTATGGCAGTGAATATTGGACAATCTCCCAGAGAGACTAGAAGCAAAAGAAACAAAAGGCTACTGAACTGTTACGTAATATCAGTCCTCCTGTATGGCAGTGAATATTGGACAATCTCCCCAAGAAGAGACTAGAAGCAAAAGAAACAAAAGGCTACTGAACTGTTACGTATCTGTCCTCCTGTATGGCAGTGAATAATGACAATCTCCCAAGAAGAGACTAGAAGCAAAAGAAACAAAGGCTACTGAACCGTTACGTAATATCAGTCCTCCTGTGTGGCAGTGGATACTGGACAATCATCTCTAAGAAGAAGAGACTAGAAGCAAAAAGAAAGAAAGGGTACTGAACTGTTACGTAATATCAGTCCTCCTATGGCAGTGGATACTGACACTCCCCAAGAAGAGACTAAGAAGCAAAAGAAACAAAAGGTACTGAACTGTTACATGTAATATCAGTCCTCCTGTATGGCAGTGGATATTGGACAATCTCCCCAAGAAGAGACTAGAAGCAAAGAAACAAAGGCTGAACTGCCACGTAATATCAGTCCTCCTGTATGGCAGTGAATATTGGACAATCTCCTAAGAAGAGACTAGAAGCAAAAGAAACAAAAGGCTACTGAACCCTTACATAATATCAGTCTCCTGTATGGCAGTGAATATTGACAATCTCCCAAAGAAGAGACTAGAAGCAAAAGAAAACAAAGGCTACTGAACTGTTACGTAATATCAGTCCTCCCTGTATGGCAGTGAATTGGACCAATCTCCCCAGAGAGACTAGAAGCAAAAAAGACAAAGGCTACTGAACCGCATGTAATATCAGTCCTCCTGTAGCGGCAGTGGGAAATACTGGACAAAATCTCCCCAAGGAAGAGACTAGAAGCAAAAAAACAAGGCTACTGAACTGTTACGTAATATCAGTCCTCCTGTATGGCAGTGGATACTGGACAATCTCCCAAGAAAGAGACTAGAAGCAAAAGAAACAAAGGGTACTGAACTGTTACGTAATATCAGAATCCTCCTGTATGGCAGTGAATATTGGACAATCTCCCCCAGAAGACTAGAAACTAGAAACAAAAGAAACAAGGCTACTGAACTGTTACGTAATATCAGTCCTCCTGTATGGCAGTGAATATTTATAAGAAAAGAAAACAATCTAACTGAAATATCAGTCTCCTGCAGACAATTCTCAAGAAGAGACAAAGAAACAAAAGAAACAAAGGCTACTGAACTGTTACGTACTATCAGTCCTCCTGTATGGCAGTGAATATTGAGACCTCCCCTAAGAAGGACTAGAAACAAAAAAACAAAGCCTACTGAACTGTTACGTAATATCAAGTCTCCTGTTATAAGCAGTGAAAACAAATATTGGACAATCTCCCCAAGAAGATACTAAACAAAAGACTAAAAAAAAACAAAGGCTACTGAACTGTTCCACAATATCAGTCCTCCCAGATGGCAGTGAATATTGACAATCTCCCAAGAAGTGAGAGACTAAAACAAAAGAAACAAAGGCTACTACTGAACTGTTACGTAATATCAGTCCTCCTGTGTGCAGTGGATATCGACAATCTCCCAAGAAGAGACTAGAAGCAAAAAGAAACAAAGGCTACTGAAGTGTTACGTAATATCAGTCCTCCTGTATGAAGCAAAAAGAAACAAAGGATACTGGACAATATTATCTAAGAAGAAGAGACTAGAAGCAAAGAAACAAGGCTACTGAACTGTTACGTAATATCAGTCCTCCTCCTGTGGCAGAGAATTGGACAATCTCCCAAGAAGAGACTAGAAGCAAAAGAAACAAACAAACAGTTACGTAATATCAGTCCTCCTGAACTGAATATGTTACCCCAAGAAGAGACTCAAAAGAAACAAAGGCTACTAACTCCTCTCCTGTATGCCAGTGGATACTTGGACAAATCTCCCCAAGAAGAGACTGTCTAGAAGCAAAAGAAACAAAGGTACTGAACTGTTACGTAATATCAGTCCTCCTGTATGGCAGTGGTTACTGGACAATCTCCCAAGAAGAGACTAGAAGCAAAAGAAAACAAAAGGCTACTGAACTGTAAATACGTAATATCAGTCCTCCCAGTGGATGTGGCAGGACAATCTCCCAAGAAGAGACTAGAAGCAAAAAGAAACAAAGGGCTACTGAACTGTTACGTAATATCAGTCCTCCTGTATGGCAGTGGATACTGGACAATCCCCCAAGAATAGACTAGAAGCAAAAGAAACAAAAGGCTACTAGACTGTTACGTAATATCAGTCCTCCTAGTGGCAGGCAGTGGATATTGGACAATCTCCCCAAGAAGAGACTAGAAGCAAGAGAAACAAAAGGCTACTGAACTGTTACGTAATATCAGCCCTCCTGTATGGCAGTGGATATTGACAATCTCCCCAAGAAGAGACAATCTCCCCAAGAAGAATAGACTAGAAGCAAAAAGAAACAAAAGGTTACTGAACTGTTACATGTAACATCAGTCCTCCTGTGTGGCAGTGGATACTGGAATCTCCCAAGAAGAGACTAGAAACAAAAAAAACAAAGGCTACTGAACTGTTAACATAAATATCAGTCCTCCCCAGTGGCAGTGGATACTGGACAATCTCTCCCTAAAGAGACTAAACCAAAAAGAAACAAAAGGCTACTGAACTGTTACGTAATATAAGTCCTCCTGTGGCAGCCAGTGGATATTGGACAATCTCCCTAGAAGAGACTAGAAGCAAAAGCAAACAAAGGCTACTGAACTGTTACGTAATATCAGTCCTCCCTCTGTGGCAGTGAATATTGGACAATCTCCCCAAGATGAGACTAAGAAGCAAAAGAAACAAAGGCTACTGAACTGTTACGTAATATCAGTCCTCCTGTATGGCAGTGAATATTGGACAATCTCCCCAAGAAGAGACTAGAAACAAAAAGAAACAAAGGCTATCAGAACTGGTGCGTAATATCAGTCCTCCTGTATGGCAGTGAATACTGGACAAATCAAGAAGAGACCAAGAAAAGGGCTGCTGAACTGTTAAGATTTGGTCCTCCTGTGGCAAAACACCTCCCCAAGAAGAAACAGAGCTACTGAACTGTTACGTAATATCAGTCCTCCTGTATGGCAGTGAATATTGGACAATCTCCCCTAAGAAGATACTAGAAGAAAAAGAAACAAAGTCTACTGAACTGTTACATGTAATATCAGTCCTCCTGTATGCCAGTGGATACTGGACAATCTCCCAAGAAGAAAGACTAGAAGCAAAAAGAAACAAAGGCTCTGAACTGTTGACGTAATATCAGTCCTCCTGTATGGCAGTGGATACTGGACAATATCCCCAAGAAGAGACTAGAAGCAAAAACAAAGTCTACTGAACTGTTACGCAATATCAGTCCTCCTGTATGGCAGAAAGTGAATATTGGACAATCTCCCCAAGAAGAGACTAGAAGCAAAAAGAAACAAATGCTACTGAACTGTGCAACATCAGTCGTCCCTGTATGGCAGTGATACTGGACAATCTCCCAAGAAGAGACTAGAAGCAAAAGAAACAAAGTCTACTGAACTGTTACGTAATATCAGTCCTCCTGCATGGCAGTGAATATTGGACAATCTCCCAAGAAGAGACTAGGAAGCAAAGAAACAAAGGCTACTGAACTGTTACGTAACATCAGTCCCTCCTGTATGGCAGGATACTGACAATCTCTCCCAAGAAGAGACTAGAAGCAAAAAGAAACAAAGTCTACTGAACTGTTACAAATATCAGTCCTCCTGTGTGGCAGTGGATATTGGACAATCTCCCCAAGAAGAGACTAGAAGCAAAAAAACAAAAAGTCTACTGAACTGTTACGTAATATCAGTCCTCCTGTGGCAGTGGATATTGGACAATCTCCCAAGAAGAGACTAGAAACAAAAGAAACAAAGGCTACTGAACTGTTACGTAATATCAGTCCTCCTGTATGGCAGTGGATACTGGACAATCTCCCCCTGTAGAAGAGACTAGAAGCAAAAAAAAAAAGTCTACTGAACTGTTACGTAATATCAGTCCTCCTGTATGGCAGTGGATACTGGACAATCTCCCCAAGAAGAGACTAGAAGCAAAAAAAAAAGTCTACTGAACTGTTACGTAATATCAGTCCTCCTGTATGGCAGTGGATACTGGACAATCTCCCAAGAAGAGACTGGAACTGAACTGTTAATCAGTCCTCCTGTATGGCAGTGGATACTGGACAATCTCCCCAGAAGAGACTAGAAGAAGCAAAAGAAACAAAGGCTACTGAACTGTTACGTGTATCAGTCCTCCTGTATGGCAGTGGATACTGGACAATCTCCCCAGAAGAGACTAGAACTAAAAAGAAACAAAGTCTACTGAACTGTTAAATATCAGTCCTCCTGTGGCAGTGGATATTGGACAATCTCCCCAAGAGAAAGACTAAAACAAAAAAAACAAAGTCTACTGAACTGTTACGTAATATCAGTCCTCCTGTGTGGCAGTGGATACTGGACAATCTCCCCAAGAAGAGACTAGAAGCAAAAAAACAAAAAGGCTACTGAACTGTTACGTAATATCAGTCCTCCTGTATGGCAGTGGATACTGAACTGTTACTATCCCCAAAATGGAGACTAGAAATCTCCCAAAAAGAAACAAAGTCTACTGAACTGTTACGTAATATCAGTCCTCCTGTATGGCAGTGGATATTGGACAATCTCCCAAGAAGACTAAAGCAAAAGAAACTAGAAGCTGAACTGTTACGTAATATCAGTCCTCCTGTATGGCAGTGGATACTGGACAATCTCTAAAGAGACTAGAACAAAAAAGAAACAAAGTCTACTGAACTGGTAATATCAGTCCTCCTGTATGGCTAGTGAATATTGGAACACGTATCTCCCCAAGAAGTGGACTAGACAATCAAAAGACTAACAAAAGAAACAAAGGCTACTGAACTGTTACGTAATATCAGTCCTCCTGTGGCAGTGGATACTGGACAATCTCCCCAAGAAGAGACTAGAAGCAAAAAGAACAAAGGCTACTGAACTGTTTACGTAATATCAGTCCTCATGTATGGCAGTGGATACTGGACAATCTCCCCAAGAAGAGACTAGAAGCAAAAGAAACAAAAGGCTACTGAACTGTTACGTAATATCAGTCCTCCTGTGGCAGTGGATACTGGACAATCTCCCAAGAAGAGACTAGAAAAAAAAGAAACAAAGCTACTGAACTGTTACGTAATATCAAACCTCCTGTATGGCAGTGGATACTGGACAATCTCCCTAGAAGAGACTAGAAGCAAAAGAAGCAAAGAGCTGCACTGAACGTACGTAATATCAGTCACTCCTGTGGCCGGTGGATACTGGACAATCTCCCAAGAAGGACTAGAAGCAAAAAAGAACAAAGGCTATTGAACTGTGCAATATCAGTCCTCCTGTATGGCAGAGAATATTATGGACAATCTCCCCAAGAGGGCCTTTAGAAACCACCAAAAGAAACAAAGGGGCTACTGACGAACTGTTACATAATATCAGGTCGTCCTGTATGCCGAAAGTGGATACTGGACAATCTCCCCAAGAAGAGACTAGAAGCAAAAGAAACAGAGGGTACTGAACTGTTACGTAATATCAGTCCCTCCTATATGGACAATCTCCCTAGAAGAATGCAAAGAAACAAAGGCTACTGGACAATCTCCTCCTGTATGCCAGTGGATACTGGGACAATCATGAAGGGCAAGAAGCAAAGAAGCAAGGCTACTGAACTGTTACGTAATATCAGTCCTCCTACTGGCAGTGAATGCTGGACAATCTCCCCCAGAAGAAGAGACTAGAAACAAAGAAACAAAAAAAAGCTACTGAACTGTTGCGTAATATCGGTTCCTCTGTATGGCAGTGAATGCTGGACAATCTCCCCCAATGAAGAAGACTTGAAACCAAAACAAAGAAAAGCTATTGCTATTTACGTAATATCAGTCCTCCCTATATGGCAGTAGATATGGACAATCTCCCAAGAAAGAAGGACTAGAAGCAAAAAAGAAACAAGGCTACAAACTGAAAGCATACTGAACTGCTGTATGGCAGTGAATGTCAGTCCTCCTAAGAAGGAACTAGAAACAAGAAACAAAGGCTACTAGACTGTTACGTAATATCAGTCCTCCTGTATGAAGTGAATATTGGAAAATCTCCCTAAGAGAAAACAAAAAAAAAAAGGCTACTGAACTGTTACGTAATATCAGTCCTTCTATATAGCAATGGATACTGGACAATCTCCCCACAGAAAAGAAAACCAAAAACCTTGGAAACAGAAAAAGTACTTAACTGTTACAGTAATATCAGTCCTCCTGTATGGCATGTGGATACTGGACAATCTCCTCACAGATGAAGAAGACTAACAACAGAAACAAAGAAAAAGTGCCCAGAACTGTTACATGTATCAAGTTCCTCCTATGTAGCGGTGAATACTGGACAATCTCCCACAGATGAAAGACTTAAAGCAAAAACAAACAAAAAGTACTGAACTGTTACGTAATATCAGTCCTCTATATGCCAGTGGATGCTGGACAATATCCTCCCAGATGAAGAAAGAGACTTGAAACAAAAAAACAAAGGTACTGAACTGTTACGTAATATCGGTCCTCCCTATGGCGATGGATGCTGGACAATCTCCCCACAGATGAAGAAGAACTTGAAGCAAAAGAAACAAAGGCTACTGAACTGTTACGTAATATCAGTCCTCCTATATGGCAGTGGATACTGGACAATCTCCCCCAGAAGAGACTAGCAAAAAAACAAACAAAAAGAGTACTGAACTGTTACGTAATATCAGTCCTCCTATATGGCAGTGGATACTGGACAATCTCCCACCAGATGAAGAGACTAGAAGCAAAAGAAACAAAGAAAAGGTAATGAACTGTTATTATCAGTCCTCCTATATGGCGATAAATATTGGACAATCTCCCCTGAAGAAGAGACTTGAAGAGCAAAAGAAACAAAGAGTACTGAACTGTTACGTAATATCAGTCCTCCTATATGCCAGTGGATACTGGACAATCTCCTCACAAATGAAGAAAGACTTGAAACCAAAAAAAGCAAAAGTACTGAACTGTTACGTAATATCAGTCCCTCCTACATGGCAGTGAATATTGGACAATCTCCCAGAAGAACTGAAGCAAAAAGCAAAAGGCTATGAAGAAATATCAGTCCTCCTGACAAGAAGAAACAAAAGAAAAAAGGCTACTGAACTGTTACGTAATATCAGTCCCCTCCTACATGGCAGTAGATACTGACAATCTCCCAAGAAAGGGGGCACTAAACAAAAACCTGAAAGGAAGAGTACTGAACTGTTACGTAATATCAGTCCTCCTATATGGCAGTGAATATTGGACAATCTCCCCCAGATGAGAGATTAAAAAGCAAAAACAAACAAAAACTACCTGAACTGTTACGTAATATCAGTCCTCCTATATGGCAGTAGATACTGGACAATCTCCTCAAAATGAAGGAGACTTGAAGCAAAAAACAAAAGAAAAAGTACTGAACTGTTACGTAATATCAATTCCTCCTGTATGGCAGTGAATATTATCTCCTCACAGATGAGACTAGAAACAAAGAAAAAAAGGCTACTGAACTGTTACGTAATATCAGTCCTCCTATGTAGCAGTGAATATTAAGACAAAATCTCCCCAAGATGAAGACTAGAAGCAAAAAGAAAAGAAAAGCTATGAACTGTTTATAATATCAGTCCTGCCTGTATGGCAGTGAATATTGGACAATCTCCCCAGATGAAGAAGAGACTAGAAGCAAAACAAAAAGGCTACTGAACTGTTACGTAATGTCAAGTCCTCCTATATGCCAGTGAATGCTGGACAATCTCCTCCAGATGAAGACTTGAAACAAAAAAACAAGAAAGGCTCACTGAACTGTTACGTAATATCAGTCCTCCTATGGCAGTGAATATTGGACAATCTCCCCAGATGAAGAAAGTGAAGCAAAACAAACAAAAAGTACTGAACTGTTACATAAAATCAGTCCTCCTGTATGCCAGTGGATACTGGACAATCCCCACAGATGAAGAACTAGAAGAAAAAACAAAAGAAAAGAGTGCTGAACTGTTACGTAATATCAGTCCTCTATTGTGGCAGTGAATATTGGACAATCTCCCTCACAGATGAAGACTTGACAAAAGAAACAAAGGCTACTTAACTGTTACGTAATATCAGTCCTTCTGTGTATGCCAGTGGATGCTGGACAATCTCCTCCCGAATGACACTAGAAGCAAAAAAAAACAAAAGAGCTACTGAACTGTTACGTAATATCAGTCCTCCTCCTGGCAGTGGATACTGGACAACCTCCCACAGAAAGAACTTGAAGCAAAAAGAAACAAAGTACTGAACTGTTGCGTAATATCGGTCCTCCTGTATGGCAATGAATATTGGACAATCTCCCCAATGAAGAAAGAAGACTAGAAACAAAAGAAACAAAAAAGTCTACTGAACTGTTTACGTAATATCGGTCCTCCTGTGGCAGATGAATATTGGACAATCTCCCAAGAAGAGATTTGAAGCAAAGAAACAAAAGGCTACTGAACTGTTACGTATCGGTCCTCCTATATGGCAGTGAATGGATGGACAATCCCCAGATGAAGAGACCTTCAAACAAAACAAACAAAAGACTGCTGAACTGTTACGTAATATCAGTCCTCCTATATGGCAGTGAATGCTGGACAATATCCCTAGAAAGAGACTTGTGCAAAAGAAACAAAGGCTACTGAACTGTTACTGTTATATCAATATCAGTCTCCTATGGCGAGTGGATACTGGACAATCTCCTCACAGATAGAGACTAGAAGCAAAAAACAAAAGCTACTGAACTGTTACGTAATATCAGTCCTCCTGTATGGCAGTGAATACTGGACAATCTCCCCAGATAGAAGACTTGAAGCAAAAAAACAAAAAAAGTACTGAACTGTTACGTAATATCAGTCCTCCTGTATGGCAGTGAATATGGACAATCTCCTCACAAGAAGAAAGACTAGAAGCAAAACAAACAAAAGCTACTGAACTGTTACGTAATATCAGTCCTCCTGTATGCCGTGGATACTGGACAATCTCCCAAAAAGAAAGACTTAGAAGCAAAAAAGAAAGGCTACTGAACTGTTACGTAATATCAGTCCTCCTGTAGCAGTGGATACTGGACAATCTCCCCAAATGAAGAAGACTTGAAACAAAAGAAACAAAAGAAAAAGTACTGAACTGTTATATAATATCAAGTCCTCCCCTATATGGCAATGAATGCTGGACAATCTCCCCAAAATGAAGAAGAGACTTGAAACAAAAGAAACAAAGGCTACTGAACTGTTACGTATATCAGTCCCTCCTGTATGCCAGTGGATACTGAAATCTCCCACAGATGAAGAAGACCCAGAAGCAAAAGACACAAAGGAAGGTACTGAACTGTTACGTAATATCAGTCCTCCTATATGGCAGTGAATGCTGGACAATCTCCCTCAAAAGATGACTGACTTGAAAACGAAACAAAGAAAACTAGACTGTTACATAATATCAGTCACTATATGGCAGTGAATGCTGGACAATCTCCCCAAATGAAGAAGAGACTTAAAACAAAAGAAACAAAAAAGTACTGAACTGTTACGTAATATCAGTCCTCCTATATGGCAGTATGAATATTGGACAATCTCCCAGATGAAGAAAAGGGCTAGAAGCAAAAGAAACAAAAGGAAGAGTACTGAACTGTTGCGCATCAGTCCTCCTGTATGGCAATAATGCTGGACCCAATCTCCCAAAGATGAAGAAGAGAAAAACAAAAACAAAAGAAAAATACTTAACTGTTACAATATCAGTCCTCTTATAACATGCCAGTGGATGCTGGATCTCCCGCAGATGAAGAAGAGACTTGAAGCAACACAAACAAAGAAAAGTGCACTGAACTTTACGTAATATCAGTCCACCTATATGGCAGTGAATATGGACAATCTCCCCTAGAAAGAAAGACTTGAAGCAAAAACAAAGAAAGAGTACTGAACTGTTACGTAATATCAGTCCTCCTGTATGGCAGTGAATGCTATCTCCCAAGAAGACTAAACAAAAACAATGGCTATGAACTGTTACGTAATATCAGTCCTCTATATGGCAGTGAATGCTGGACAATCTTCTCACAAAAAGACTAGAAGCAAAAGAAACAAAGAAAATATTACGAACTAATATCAGTCCTCCCTATGGCAGTGGAATGCTGGACAATCTCCTCACAGATGAAGAAGAGACTTGAAGCAACTAAACAAAAGAAAAGAGTACTGAACTGTTACGTAATATCAGTCCTCCTATATGGACAATGAATGAAGCAACAGAAACAAAAAAAACAAAGGCTACTGGACAATCTCCTCCTATATGATGAATGAAGACCTTCTTGAAAGACAACAAAAAAGAAACAAAAGAGTACTGAACTGTTACGTAATATCAGTCCTCCTATATGGCAGTGAATGCTGGACAATCTCCTCACAGATGAAGAAGAGACTTGAAGCAACAGAAACAAAGAAAAAGGATACTGAACTGTTACGTAACATCAGTCCTCCTATATGGCAGTGAATGCTGGACAATCTCCCCTGAGATGAAAAGAGACTTGAAGCAACAGAAACAAAGAAAAGCTACTGAACTGTTACGTAATATCAGTCCTCCTATATGGCAGTGAATGCTGGACAATCTCCTCACAGATGAAGAAGAGACTTGAAAGAAACAAAGAAAAGAGTACTGAACTGTTAACAAATCAGAATGGCAGTGAATGCTGACAATCTCCCCTCACAGATGAAGAAGAGACTCAACAGAAACAAAGAAAAGCACTGAATGTTACGACAATCTCCTCCTCACAGATGAATGCTGGACAATCTCCCTCACAGAAAGAACAGAAACAAAGAAACAAAGAAAAGAGTACTGAACTGTTACGTAATATCAGTCCTCCTATATGGCAGTGAATGCTGGACAATCTCCCAGATGAAGAAGAGACTTGAAGCAAAAGAAACAAAGAAAGAGTACTGAACTGTTACGTAATATCAGTCCTCCTATATGGCAGTGAATGCTGGACAATCTCCCTACAGATGAAAGACATGAAGCAAAGAAACAAAGAAAGAATACTGAACTGTTACGTAATATCAGTCCTCTATATGGCAGTGAATGCTGGACAATCTCCTCCCAGATGAAGAAGAGACTTGAAGCAAAAGAAACAAAGAAAAAGAGTACTGAACTGTTACGTAATATCAGTCCTCCTATATGGCAGTGGATGCTGGACAATCTCCTCACAGATGAAGAAGAGACTTGAAGCAAGAGAAACAAAGAAAAGAGTACTGAACTGTTACGTAATATCAGTCCTCCTATATGGCAGTGAATGCTGGACAATCTCCCAGATGAATGAAGAAGAGACTGAAGCAAAAGAAACAAAGAAAAGAGTACTGAATGTTACGTAATATCAGTCCTCCTATATGGCAGTGAATGTTGGACAATCTCCCACAGATGAAGAAGACTTTGAAGCAAGAAAACAAAGAAAGAGTACTGAACTGTTACGTAATATCAGTCCTCCTATATGGCAGTGAATACTGGACAATCTCCTCAGATGAAGAAGAGACTTGAAGCAACAGAAACAAAGAAAAAGAGTACTGAACTGTTACGTAATATCAGTCCTCCTATGTAGCAGTGAATGCTGGACAATCTCCTCACAGATGAAGAAGAGACTTGAAGCAAAGAACAAAGAAAAGAGTACTGAACTGTTACGTAATATCAGTCCTCCTATATGGCAGTGAATGCTGGACAATCTCCTCAGATGAAGAAGAGACTTGAAGCAAACAGAAACAAAGAAAAGAGTACTGAACTGTTAACGTAATATCAGTCCTCCTATATGGCAGTGAATGCTGGACAATCCTCACAGATGAAGAAGAGACTTGAAGCAACAGAAACAAAGAAAAGAGTACTGAACTGTTACGTAATATCAGTCCTCCTATATGGCAGTGAATGCTGGACAATCTCCTCACAGATGAAGAAGAGACTTGAAGCAAAAGAAACAAAGAAAAGAGAACTGAACTGTTACGTAATATATCAATCTCCTATATGGCAGTGAATGCTGGACAATCTCCTCCCTATATGACAGATGAAGAAGAGACTTGAAGAAACAGAAACAAAAGAAAAAAGTACTGAACTGTTACGTAATATCAGTCCTCCTATATGGCAGTGAATGCTGGACAATCTCCTCACAGATGAAGAAGAGACTTGAAGCAAAAGAGTAACAAAGAAAATATTGCTGAACTGTTACGTAATATCAGTCCTCCTATATGGCAGTGAATGCTGGACAATCTCCTCCCAGATGAAGAAGAGACTTGAAGAAAGAAAAAAAACAAAGAAAAGTACTGAACTGTTACGTAATATCAGTCCTCCTATATGGCAGTGAATGCTGGACAATCTCCTCACAGATGAAGAAGAGACTTGAAACAACAAAAAGGAAAAAAGTACTGAACTGTTACGTAATATCAGTCCTCCATATGGCAGTGAATGCTGGACAAATATCCTCACAGATGAAGAAGAGATTTGAAGCAAAAGAAACAAAGAAAAGATTACTGAACTGTTACGTAATATCAGTCCTCCTATATCGCAGTGAATGCTGGACAATCTCCTCAAAGATGAAGAAGAGACTTGAAGCAACAGAAACAAAGAAAGAGTACTGAACTGTTAGAGAGAATATCAGTCCTCCTATATGGCAGTGAATGCTGGACAATCTCCTCACAGATGAAGAAGAGACTAGAAGCAAAAGAAACAAAAATAGACTACTGAACTGTTATGTAATGCCTGTCCTCCAATATGGCAGTGAATGCTTGACAATCACTTCACAGATGAAGAAGAGACTTGAAGCAAAAGAAACAAAGGAAAGAGTACTGAACTGTTACGTAATATCAGTCCTCCCTATATGGCAGTGAATGCTGGACAATCTCCTCCAGATGAAGAAGAGACTTGAAGCAAGAGAAAACAAAGAAAAGAGTACTGAACTGTTACGTAATATCAGTCCTCCTATATGGCAGTGAATGCTGGACAATCTCCACAGTGAAGAAGAGACTTGAAGCAACAGAAACAAAGAAAAGAGTACTGAACTGTTACGTAATATCAGTCCTCCTATATGGCAGTGAATGCTGGACAATCTCCTCACAGATGAAGAAAAGACTTGAAGCAAGAGAAACAAAGAAAAGAGTATTGAACTGTTATAAATATCAGTCCTCCTATATGGCAATGAATGCTGGACAATCTCCCAAAGATGAAGAAGAGACTTTGAAGCACAGAAACAAAAGAAAAGAGTACTGAACTGTTACGTAATATCAGTCCTCCTATGGCAGTGAATGCTGGACAATCTCCCTCAACAGATGAAGAAGAGAAACTTGAAGCAACAGAAACAAGAAAAAGAGTACTGAACTGTTGTAATATCAGTCCTCCTATATGGCAGTGAATGCTGGACAATGGATACAGATGAAGAAGAGAGAGACTAGAAGCAAAAAAAAAGAAAAGAGTACTGAACTGTTACGTAATATCAGTCCTCCTATATGGCAGTGAATGCTGGACAATCTCCTCACAGATGAAGAAGAGACATGAAGCAACAGAAACAAAGAAAAGAGTACTGAACTGTTACGTAATATCAGTCCTTTATATGGCAGTGAATGCTGGACAATCTCCTACAGATGAAGAAAAATCTGAAGCAAGAGAAACAAAGAAAAGAGTACTGAACTGTTACGTAAACTCAGTCCTCCTATATGGCAGTGAATGCTGGACAATCTCCACAAAGATGAAGAAGAAGAGACTTGAAGCAAGAGAAACAAAGAAAAGAGTACTTAACTGTTACGTAATATCAGTCCTCCTATATGGCAGTGAATGCTGGACAATCTCCTCACAGATGAAGAAGAGACTTGAAGCAACAGAAACAAAAGAAAAGAGTACTGAACTGTTACGTAATATCAGTCCTCCCATATGGCAGTGAATGCTGGACAATCTCCCACAGATGAAGAAGAGACTTGAAGCAAGAGAAAACAAAGAAAAGAGTACTGAACTGTTACGTAATATCAGTCCTCCTATATGGCAGTGAATGCTGGACAATCTCTCACAGATGAAGAAGAGACTTGAAGCAACAGAAACAAAGAAATGAATACTGTACTGTTACGTAATATCCGTCCTCCTATATGGCAGTGAATGCTGGACAATCTCCTCACAGATGAAGAAGAGACTTCAGGCAAGAGAAACAAAGAAAAGAGTACTGAACTGTTACGTAATATCAGTCCTCCAATATGGCAGTGAATGCTGGACAATCTCCTCACAGATGAAGAAGAGACTTGAAGCAAGAGAAACAAAGAAAAGAGTACTGAACTGTTATGTAATATCAGTCCTCCCATATGGCAGTGAATGCTGGACAATCTCCTCACAGATGAAGAAGAGACTTGAAGCAAAGAGAAACAAAGAAAAAGAGTACTGAACTGTTACGTAATATCAGTCCTCCTATATGGCAGTGAATGCTGGACAATCTCCTCACAGATGAAGAAGAGACTTGAAGCAAGAGAAACAAAGAAAAGAGTACTGAACTGTTACGTAATATCAGTCCTCCTATATGGCAGTGAATGCTGGACAATCTCCTCCCAGATGAAGAAGAGACTTGAAGCAACAGAAACAAAGAAAAGAGTACTGAACTGTTACGTAATATCAGTCCTCCTATATGGCAGTGAATGCTGGACAATCTCCTCACAGATGAAGAAGAGACTTGAAGCAAGAGAAACAAAGAAAAGAGTACTGAACTGTTACGTAATATCAGTCCTCCTATATGGCAGTGAATGCTGGACAATCTCCTCACAGATGAAGAAGAGACTTGAAGCAAGAGAAAGAAAGAAAAGAGTACTGAACTGTTACGTAATATCAGTCCTCCTATATGGCAGTGAATGCTGGACAATCTCCTCACAGATGAAGAAGAGACTTGAAGCAACAGAAAACAAAGAAAAGAGTACTGAACTGTCATGTAATATCAGTCCTCCTATATGGCAGTGAATGCTGGACAATCTCCTCACAGATGAAGAAGAGACTTGAAGCAACAGAAACAAAGAAAAGAGTACTGAACTGTTACGTAATATCAGTCCTCCTATATGGCAGTGAATGCTGGACAATCTCCTCACAGATGAAGAAGAGACTTGAAGCAAGAGAAACAAAGAAAAGAGTACTGAACTGTTACGTAATATCAGTCCTCCTATATGGCAGTGAATGCTGGACAATCTCCTCACAGATGAAGAAGAGACTTGAAGCAAGAGAAACAAAGAAAAGAGTACTGAACTGTTACGTAATATCAGTCCTCCTATATGGCAGTGAATGCTGGACAATCTCCTCACAGATGAAGAAGAGACTTGAAGCAAGAGAAACAAAGAAAAGAGTACTGAATTGTTACGTAATATCAGTCCTCCCATATGGCAGTGAATGCTGGACAATCTCCTCGCAGATGAAGAAGAGACTTGAAGCAAGAGAAACAAAGAAAAGAGTACTGAACTGTTATGTAATATCAGTCCTCCTATATGGCAGTGAATGCTGGACAATCTCCTCACAGATGAAGAAGAGACTTGAAGCAAGAGAAACAAAGAAAAGAGTACTGAACTGTTACGTAATATCAGTCCTCCTATATGGCAGTGAATGCTGGACAATCTCCTCACAGATGAAGAAGAGACTTGAAGCAAGAGAAACAAAGAAAAGAGTACTGAACTGTTACGTAATATCAGTCCTCCTATATGGCAGTGAATGCTGGACAATCTCCTCACAGATGAAGAAGAGACTTGAAGCAACAGAAACAAAGAAAAGAGTACTGAACTGTTACGTAATATCAGTCCTCCTATATGGCAGTGAATGCTGGACAATCTCCTCACAGATGAAGAAAGAGACTTGAAGCAAGAGAAACAAAGAAAAGAGTACTGAACTGTTACGTAATATCAGTCCTCCTATATGGCAGTGAATGCTGGACAATCTCCTCACAGATGAAGAAGAGACTTGAAGCAAGAGAAACAAAGAAAAGAGTACTGAACTGTTACGTAATATCAGTCCTCCTATATGGCAGTGAATGCTGGACAATCTCCTCACAGATGAAGAAGAGACTTGAAGCAAGAGAAACAAAGAAAAGAGTACTGAACTGTTACGTAATATCAGTCCTCCTATATGGCAGTGAATGCTGGACAATCTCCCTCACAGATGAAGAAGAGACTTGAAGCAACAGAAACAAAGAAAAGAGTACTGAACTGTTACGTAATATCAGTCCTCCTATGGCAGTGAATGCTGGACAATCTCCTCACAGATGAAGAAGAGACTTGAAGCAAGAGAAACAAAGAAAAAGAGTACTGAACTGTTACGTAATATCAGTCCTCCTATATGGCAGTGAATGCTGGACAATCTCCTCACAGATGAAGAAGAGACTTGAAGCAACAGAAACAAAGAAAAGAGTACTGAACTGTTACGTAATATCAGTCCTCCTATATGGCAGTGAATGCTGGACAATCTCCTCACAGATGAAGAAGAGACTTGAAGCAAGAGAAACAAAGAAAAGAGTACTGAACTGTTATGTAATATCAGTCCTCCTATATGGCAGTGAATGCTGGACAATCTCCTCACAGATGAAGAAGAGACTTGAAGCAAGAGAAACAAAGAAAAGAGTACTGAACTGTTATGTAATATCAGTCCTCCTATATGGCAGTGAATGCTGGACAATCTCCTCACAGATGAAGAAGAGACTTGAAGCAAGAGAAACAAAGAAAAGAGTACTGAACTGTTACGTAATATCAGTCCTCCTATATGGCAGTGAATGCTGGACAATCTCCTCACAGATGAAGAAGAGACTTGAAGCAAGAGAAACAAAGAAAAGAGTACTGAACTGTTACGTAATATCAGTCCTCCTATATGGCAGTGAATGCTGGACAATCTCCTCACAGATGAAGAAGAGACTTGAAGCAAGAGAAACAAAGAAAAGAGTACTGAACTGTTACGTAATATCAGTCCTCCTATATGGCAGTGAATGCTGGACAATCTCCTCACAGATGAAGAAGAGACTTGAAGCAAGAGAAACAAAGAAAAGAGTACTGAACTGTTATGTAATATCAGTCCTCCTATATGGCAGTGAATGCTGGACAATCTCCTCACAGATGAAGAAGAGACTTGAAGCAAGAGAAACAAAGAAAAGAGTACTGAACTGTTATGTAATATCAGTCCTCCTATATGGCAGTGAATGCTGGACAATCTCCTCACAGATGAAGAAGAGACTTGAAGCAAGAGAAACAAAGAAAAGAGTACTGAACTGTTATGTAATATCAGTCCTCCTATATGGCAGTGAATGCTGGACAATCTCCTCACAGATGAAGAAGAGACTTGAAGCAACAGAAACAAAGAAAAGAGTACTGAACTGTTACGTAATATCAGTCCTCCTATATGGCAGTGAATGCTGGACAATCTCCTCACAGATGAAGAAGAGACTTGAAGCAAGAGAAACAAAGAAAAGAGTACTGAACTGTTACGTAATATCAGTCCTCCTATATGGCAGTGAATGCTGGACAATCTCCTCACAGATGAAGAAGAGACTTGAAGCAAGAGAAACAAAGAAAAGAGTACTGAACTGTTACGTAATATCAGTCCTCCTATATGGCAGTGAATGCTGGACAATCTCCTCACAGATGAAGAAGAGACTTGAAGCAAGAGAAACAAAGAAAAGAGTACTGAACTGTTATGTAATATCAGTCCTCCTATATGGCAGTGAATGCTGGACAATCTCCTCACAGATGAAGAAGAGACTTGAAGCAACAGAAACAAAGAAAAGAGTACTGAACTGTTATGTAATATCAGTCCTCCTATATGGCAGTGAATGCTGGACAATCTCTCACAGATGAAGAAGAGACTTGAAGCAAGAGAAACAAAGAAAAGAGTACTGAACTGTTATGTAATATCAGTCCTCCTATATGGCAGTGAATGCTGGACAATCTCCTCACAGATGAAGAAGAGACTTGAAGCAAGAGAAACAAAGAAAAGAGTACTGAACTGTTACGTAATATCAGTCCTCCTATATGGCAGTGAATGCTGGACAATCTCCTCACAGATGAAGAAGAGACTTGAAGCAAGAGAAACAAAGAAAAGAGTACTGAACTGTTATGTAATATCAGTCCTCCTATATGGCAGTGAATGCTGGACAATCTCCTCACAGATGAAGAAGAGACTTGAAGCAACAAACAAAGAAAAGAGTACTGAACTGTTACGTAATATCAGTCCTCCTATATGGCAGTGAATGCTGGACAATCTCCTCACAGATGAAGAAGAGACTTGAAGCAAGAGAAACAAAGAAAAAGAGTACTGAACTGTTACGTAATATCAGTCCTCCTATATGGCAGTGAATGCTGGACAATCTCCCCAGATGAAGAAGAGACTTGAAGCAAGAGAAACAAAGAAAAAGAGTACTGAACTGTTACGTAATATCAGTCCTCCTATATGGCAGTGAATGCTGGACAATCTCCTCACAGATGAAGAAGAGACTTGAAGCAAGAGAAACAAAGAAAAGAGTACTGAACTGTTACGTAATATCAGTCCTCCTATATGGCAGTGAATGCTGGACAATCTCCTCACAGATGAAGAAGAGACTTGAAGCAAGAGAAACAAAGAAAAGAGTACTGAACTGTTACGTAATATCAGTCCTCCTATATGGCAGTGAATGCTGGACAATCTCCTCACAGATGAAGAAGAGACTTGAAGCAAGAGAAACAAAGAAAAGAGTACTGAACTGTTAGAATATCAGTCCTCCTATATGGCAGTGAATGCTGACAATCTCCTCACAGATGAAGAAGAGACTTGAAGCAAGAGAAACAAAGAAAAGAGTACTGAACTGTTACGTAATATCAGTCCTCCTATATGGCAGTGAATGCTGGACAATCTCCTCACAGATGAAGAAGAGACTTGAAGCAAGAGAAACAAAGAAAAGAGTACTGAACTGTTACGTAATATCAGTCCTCCTATATGGCAGTGAATGCTGGACAATCTCCTCACAGATGAAGAAGAGACTTGAAGCAAGAGAAACAAAGAAAAGAGTACTGAACTGTTATGTAATATCAGTCCTCCTATATGGCAGTGAATGCTGGACAATCTCCTCACAGATGAAGAAGAGACTTGAAGCAAGAGAAACAAAGAAAAGAGTACTGAACTGTTACGTAATATCAGTCCTCCTATATGGCAGTGAATGCTGGACAATCTCCTCACAGATGAAGAAGAGACTTGAAGCAAGAGAAACAAAGAAAAGAGTACTGAACTGTTACGTAATATCAGTCCTCCTATATGGCAGTGAATGCTGGACAATCTCCTCACAGATGAAGAAGAGACTTGAAGCAAAAGAAACAAAGAAAAGAGTACTGAACTGTTATGTAATATCAGTCCTCCTATATGGCAGTGAATGCTGGACAATCTCCTCACAGATGAAGAAGAGACTTGAAGCAAGAGAAACAAAGAAAAGAGTACTGAACTGTTATGTAATATCAGTCCTCCTATATGGCAGTGAATGCTGGACAATCTCCTCACAGATGAAGAAGAGACTTGAAGCAAGAAACAAAAAGAAAGAGTACTGAACTGTTACGTAATATCAGTCCTCCTATATGGCAGTGAATGCTGGACAATCTCCCCACAGATGAAGAAGAGACTTGAAGCAAGAGAAACAAAGAAAAGAGTACTGAACTGTTATGTAATATCAGTCCTCCTATATGGCAGTGAATGCTGGACAATCTCCTCACAGATGAAGAAGAGACTTGAAGCAAGAGAAACAAAGAAAAGAGTACTGAACTGTTACGTAATATCAGTCCTCCTATATGGCAGTGAATGCTGGACAATCTCCTCACAGATGAAGAAGAGACTTGAAGCAAGAGAAACAAAGAAAAGAGTACTGAACTGTTACGTAATATCAGTCCTCCTATATGGCAGTGAATGCTGGACAATCTCCTCACAGATGAAGAAGAGACTTGAAGCAACAGAAACAAAGAAAAGTGTACTGAACTGTTACGTAATATCAGTCCTCCTATATGGCAGTGAATGCTGGACAATCTCCTCACAGATGAAGAAGAGACTTGAAGCAAGAGAAAGAAAGAAAAGAGTACTGAACTGTTACGTAATATCAGTCCTCCTATATGGCAGTGAATGCTGGACAATCTCCTCACAGATGAAGAAGAGACTTGAAGCAAGAGAAAGAAAGAAAAGAGTACTGAACTGTTACGTAATATCAGTCCTCCTATATGGCAGTGAATGCTGGACAATCTCCTCACAGATGAAGAAGAGACTTCAAGCAACAGAAACAAAGAAAAGAGTACTGAACTGTTACGTAATATCAGTCCTCCCATATGGCAGTGAATGCTGGACAATCTCCTCACAGATGAAGAAGAGACTTGAAGCAACAGAAACAAAGAAAAGTGTACTGAACTGTTACGTAATATCAGTCCTCCTATATGGCAGTGAATGCTGGACAATCTCCTCACAGATGAAGAAGAGACTTGAAGCAAGAGAAAGAAAGAAAAGAGTACTGAACTGTTACGTAATATCAGTCCTCCTATATGGCAGTGAATGCTGGACAATCTCCCCAGACAGATGAAGAAGAGACTTGAAGCAAGAGAAACAAAGAAAAGAGTACTGAACTGTTATGTAATATCAGTCCTCCTATATGGCAGTGAATGCTGGACAATCTCCTCACAGATGAAGAAGAGACTTGAAGCAAGAGAAACAAAGAAAAGAGTACTGAACTGTTATGTAATATCAGTCCTCCTATATGGCAGTGAATGCTGGACAATCTCCTCACAGATGAAGAAGAGACTTGAAGCAAGAGAAACAAAGAAAAGAGTACTGAACTGTTATGTAATATCAGTCCTCCTATATGGCAGTGAATGCTGGACAATCTCCCACAGATGAAGAAGAGACTTGAAGCAAGAGAAACAAAGAAAAGAGTACTGAACTGTTATGTAATATCAGTCCTCCTATATGGCAGTGAATGCTGGACAATCTCCTCACAGATGAAGAAGAGACTTGAAGCAAGAGAAACAAAGAAAAGAGTACTGAACTGTTACGTAATATCAGTCCTCCTATATGGCAGTGAATGCTGGACAATCTCCCCACAGATGAAGAAGAGACTTGAAGCAAGAGAAACAAAGAAAAAGAGTACTGAACTGTTACGTAATATCAGTCCTCCTATATGGCAGTGAATGCTGGACAATCTCCTCACAGATGAAGAAGAGACTTGAAGCAAGAGAAACAAAGAAAAGAGTACTGAACTGTTATGTAATATCAGTCCTCCTATATGGCAGTGAATGCTGGACAATCTCCTCACAGATGAAGAAGAGACTTGAAGCAAGAGAAACAAAGAAAAGAGTACTGAACTGTTATGTAATATCAGTCCTCCTATATGGCAGTGAATGCTGGACAATCTCCTCACAGATGAAGAAGAGACTTGAAGCAAGAGAAACAAAGAAAAGAGTACTGAACTGTTATGTAATATCAGTCCTCCTATATGGCAGTGAATGCTGGACAATCTCCCTCCCAGATGAAGAAGAGACTTGAAGCAAGAGAAACAAAGAAAAGAGTACTGAACTGTTATGTAATATCAGTCCTCCTATATGGCAGTGAATGCTGGACAATCTCCCCTCACAGATGAAGAAGAGACTTGAAGCAAGAGAAACAAAGAAAAGAGTACTGAACTGTTACGTAATATCAGTCCTCCTATATGGCAGTGAATGCTGGACAATCTCCTCACAGATGAAGAAGAGACTTGAAGCAAGAGAAACAAAGAAAAGAGTACTGAACTGTTATGTAATATCAGTCCTCCTATATGGCAGTGAATGCTGGACAATCTCCCAAAAGATGAAGAAGAGACTTGAAGCAAGAGAAACAAAGAAAAGAGTACTGAACTGTTATGTAATATCAGTCCTCCTATATGGCAGTGAATGCTGGACAATCTCCTCACAGATGAAGAAGAGAGACTTGAAGCAAGAGAAACAAAGAAAAGTGTACTGAACTGTTATGTAATATCAGTCCTCCTATATGGCAGTGAATGCTGGACAATCTCCTCACAGATGAAGAAGAGACTTGAAGCAAGAGAAACAAAGAAAAGAGTACTGAACTGTTATGTAATATCAGTCCTCCTATATGGCAGTGAATGCTGACAATCTCCACAGATGAAGAAGAGACTTGAAGCAACAGAAACAAAGAAAAGAGTACTGAACTGTTATGTAATATCAGTCCTCCTATATGGCAGTGAATGCTGGACAATCTCCTCACAGATGAAGAAGAGACTTGAAGCAAGAGAAACAAAGAAAAGAGTACTGAACTGTTATATAATATCAGTCCTCCTATATGGCAGTGAATGCTGGACAATCTCCTCACAGATGAAGAAGAGACTTGAAGCAAGAGAAACAAAGAAAAGAGTACTGAACTGTTATGTAATATCAGTCCTCCTATATGGCAGTGAATGCTGGACAATCTCCTCAGAGATGAAGAAGAGACTTGAAGCAAGAGAAACAAAGAAAAAGAGTACTGAACTGTTATGTAATATCAGTCCTCCTATATGGCAGTGAATGCTGGACAATCTCCTCACAGATGAAGAAGAGACTTGAAGCAAGAGAAACAAAGAAAAGAGTACTGAACTGTTATGTAATATCAGTCCTCCTATATGGCAGTGAATGCTGGACAATCTCCTCACAGATGAAGAAGTGACTTGTAACAAGAGAAATAAAGAAAAGAGTACTGAACTGTTATGTAATATCAGTCCTCCTTATATGGCAGTGAATGCTGGACAATCTCCTCACAGATGAAGAAGAGACTTGAAGCAAGAGAAACAAAGAAAAGAGTACTGAACTGTTATGTAATATCAGTCCTCCTATATGGCAGTGAATGCTGGACAATCTCCCCACAGATGAAGAAGAGACTTGAAGCAAGAGAAACAAAGAAAAGAGTACTGAACTGTTATGTAATATCAGTCCTCCTATATGGCAGTGAATGCTGGACAATCTCCTCATAGATGAAGAAGAGACTTGAAGCAAGAGAAACAAAGAAAAGAGTACTGAACTGTTATGTAATATCAGTCCTCCTATATGGCAGTGAATGCTGGACAATCTCCCACAGATGAAGAAGAGACTTGAAGCAAGAGAAACAAAGAAAAGAGTACTGAACTGTTATGTAATATCAGTCCTCCTATATGGCAGTGAATGATGACAATCTCCCCACAGATGAAGAAGAGACTTGAAGCAAGAGAAAGAAAGAAAAGAGTACTGAACTGTTATGTAATATCAGTCCTCCTTCTATGGCAGTGAATGCTGGACAATCTCCTCACAGATGAAGAAGAGACTTGAAGCAACAGAAACAAAGAAAAAGAGTACTGAACTGTTATGTAATTATCAGTCCTCCTTTATGGCAGTGAATGCTGGACAATCCCTCCCACAGATGAAGAAGAGACTTCAAGAGAAACAAAGAAAAGAGTACTGAACTGTTATGTAATATCAGTCCTCCTATATGGCAGTGAATGCTGACAATTCCCTCCTGATGAAGAAGAGACTTGAAGCAAAAGAAACAAAGAAAAGAGTACTGAACTGTTATGTAATATCAGTCCTCCTATATGGCAGTGAATGCTGGACAATCTTCTCACAGATGAAGAAGAGACTTGAAGCAAGAGAAACAAAGAAAATACTGAACTGTTATGTAATATCAGTCCTCCTATATGGCAGTGAATGCTGGACAATCTCTCACAGATGAAGAAGAGACTTGAAGCAAGAGAAACAAAGAAAAGAGTACTGAACTGTTATATAATATCAGCCCTCCTATATGGCAGTGAATGCTGGACAATCTCCTCACAGATGAAGAAGAGACTTCAAGCAAGAGAAACAAAGAAAAGAGTACTGAACTGTTATGTAATATCAGTCCTCCTATATGGCAGTGAATGCTGGACAATCTCCCCACAGATGAAGAAGAGACTTGAAGCAAGAGAAACAAAGAAAAGAGTACTGAACTGTTATGTAATATCAGTCCTCCTATATGGCAGTGAATGCTGGACAATCTCCCCACAGATGAAGAAGAGACTTGAAGCAAGAGAAACAAAGAAAAGAGTACTGAACTGTTATGTAATATCAGTCCTCCTATATGGCAGTGAATGCTGGACAATCTCCTCACAGATGAAGAAGAGACTTGAAGCAAGAGAAACAAAGAAAAGAGTACTGAACTGTTATGTAATATCAGTCCTTCTATATGGCAGTGAATGCTGGACAATCTCCTCATAGGTGAAGAAGAGACTTGAAGCAAGAGAAACAAAGAAAAGAGTACTGAACTGTTACATAATATCAGTCCTCTTATATGGCAGTAAATGCTGGACAATCTCCTCATAGATGAAGAAGAGACTTGAAGCAAGAGAAACAAAGAAAAGAGTACTGAACTGTTATGTAATATCAGTCCTTCTATATGGCAGTGAATGCTGGACAATCTCCTCATAGGTGAAGAAGAGACTTGAAGCAAGAGAAAACAAAGAAAAAAAGAGTACTGAACTGTTATGTCCTTGTATCAGTCCTCCTATATGGCAGTGAATGAATCTGGACAATCTCCTCACAGATGAAGAAGAGACTTGAAGCAAGAGAAACAAAAGAAAAGAGTACTGAACTGTTATGTAATATCAGTCCTCCTATATGGCAGTGAATGCTGGACAATCTCCTCACAGATGAAGAAGAGACTTGAAGCAAGAGAAACAAAGAAAAGAGTACTGAACTGTTATGTAATATCAGTCCTCCTATATGGCAGTGAATGCTGGACAATCTCCCTCAGAGATGAAGAAGAGACTTGAAGCAAAAGAAACAAAGAAAAGAGTACTGAACTGTTATGTAATATCAGTCCTCCTATATGGCAGTGAATGCTGGACAATCTCCTCACAGATGAAGAAGAGACTTGAAGCAAAAAGAAACAAAGAAAAGAGTACTGAACTGTTATGTAATATCAGTCCTCCTATATGGCAGTGAATGCTGGACAATCTCCTCATAGATGAAAGAAGAGACTTGAAGCAAGAGAAAAAGAAAAGAGTACTGAACTGTTATGTAATATCAGTCCTCCTATATGGCAGTGAATGCTGGACAATCTCCTTCACAGATGAAGAAGAGACTTGAAGCAAAAAAACAAAAAAAAAGAGTACTGAACTGTTATGTAATATCAGTCCTCCTATATGGCAGTGAATGCTGGACAATCTCCTCACAGATGAAGAAGAGAACTTGAAGCAAGAGAAACAAAAGAAAAGAGTACTGAACTGTTATGTAATATCAGTCCTCCTATATGGCAGTGAATGCTGGACAATCTCCTCACAGATGAAGAAGAGACATGAAGCAAAAGAAACAAAGAAAAGAGTACTGAACTGTTTTGTAATATCAGTCCTCCTATATGGCAGTGAATGCTGGACAATCTCCTCACAGAAGAAAAAGAGACTTGAAGCAAGAGAAACAAAGAAAAGAGTACTGAACTGTTATGTAATATCAGTCCTCCTATATGGCAGTGAATGCTGGACAATCTCCTCAGAGATGAAAAAGAGACTTGAAGCAAAGAAACAAAGAAAAGAGTACTGAACTGTTGTGTAATATCAGTCCTCCTATATGGCAGTGAATGCTGGACAATCTCCTCATAGATGAAGAAGAGACTTGAAGCAAAAAGAAACAAAGAAAAGAGTACTGAACTGTTATGTAATATCAGTCCTCCTATATGGCAGTGAATGCTGGACAATCTCCTTGCAGATGAAAAAGAGACTTGAAGCAAAAGAAACAAAGAAAAGAGTACTGAACTGACATGTAATATCAGTCCTCCTATATGGCAGTGAATGCTGGACAATCTCCTCACAGATGAAGAAGAGACTTGAAGCAAGAGAAACAAAGAAAAGAGTACTGAACTGTTATGTAATATCAGTCCTCCTATATGGCAGTGAATGCTGGACAATCTCCTCACAGATGAAAAAGAGACTTGAAGCAAAAAAACAAAGAAAAGAGTACTGAACTGTTCAATAATATCAGTCCTCCTATATGGCAGTGAATGCTGGACAATCTCCCCTCATAGATGAAGAAGAGACTTGGAAGCAAGAAAACAAAGAAAAGAGTACTGAACTGTTATGTAATATCAGTCCTCCTATATGGCAGTGAATGCTGGACAATCTCCTCATAGATGAAGAAGAGACTTGAAGCAAAAAGAAACAAAGAAAAGAGTACTGAACTGTTATGTAATATCAGTCCTCCTATATGGCAGGGAATGCTGGACAAATCTCCTCATAGATGAAGAAGAGACTTGAAGCAAAAGAAACAAGAAATAGTACTGAACTGTTAAAAAAATCTCCTCAGATGAAGAAGAGAAAGAAAAAAAACTGAAAAGAGTACTGAACTGCTATGTAATATCAGTCCTCCTACATGGCAGTGAATGCTGACAATCTCCTTCAGATGAAAAAGAGACTTGAAGCAAGAGAAACAAAGAAAAAGTACTGAACAGTTATGTAATATCAGTCCTCCTATATGGCAGTGAATGCTGGACAATCTCCTCATAGATGAAGAAAAGACTTGAAGCAAAAAGAAACAAAAGAAAGAGTACTGAACTGTTATGTAATATCAGTGCTCCTATATGGCAGTGAATGCTGGACAATCTCCTCACAGATGAAAAAGAGACTTGAAGCAAGAGAAACAAAGAAAAAGAGTACTGAACTGTTATGTAATATCAGTCCTCCTATATGGCAGTGAATGATGACAATCTCCTCACAGATGAAGAAGAGACTTGAAGCAAGAGAAACAAAGAAAAGAGTACTGAACTGTTATGCAATATCAGTCCTCCTATATGGCAGTGAATGCTGGACAATCTTCTCACAGATGAAGAAGAGACTTGAAGCAAGAGAAACAAAGAAAAAGTACTGAACTGTTATGTAATATCAGTCCTCCTATATGGCAGTGAATGATGGACAATCTCCTCACAGATGAAGAAGAGACTTGAAGCAAGAGAAACAAAGAAAGAGTACTTAACTGCTGTAATATCAGTCCTCCTATATGGCATTGAATTTTGGACAATCTCCTCACAGATGAAAAAAGAGACTTGAAGCAAGAGAAACAAAGAAAAGTGTACTGAACTGTTATGTAATATCAGTTCTCCTATATGGCAGTGAATGCTGGACAATCTCTCTCACAGATAAAGAAGAGGCTTGAAGCAAGAGAAACAAAAAGAGTTTACTGAACACTTATGTAATATCAGTCCTCCTATATGGCAGTGAATGCTGGGCAATCTTCTCACAGATGAAGAACAGACTTGATGCAACAGCAATGTGGCACTACAGAAAGATGCTGAGTATACTATGAACGTAACATGTGAACATCGACTAACTTTGATAAAAAATCATATTTAAAATGGACTATTATACTTACTATCAGAAAGAGGTAGTTGAAAATATGAAATACGGTATAGAAAATTTTACACTCACAGTGCAGATTATGGGAAAGTGGGAGAAAGGTAAGCAACGAATTACCCATATATGTTAAGATCTACAAATGACAGGAGATTGTGGAGATCCATGATTACCCTCGTTTAGAAGAACAAGATTGATTTTGTGAAATTATCTGGCGGAACAGTAATTAATTCTAAGAACTATAAATTACAGGAAGTTATGGAGAGCCAAAATCTCCAAGGTCATGAATGGACACGACACATAGAAGAAGAAGAAGAAGAAGGAGCTTGAGTATATGAATGGCAGATAAAAGGTTTAGGAGAGATAACAAAAAGACAGTATTTATTAAGAGCTACAAAGGACAGGAAATTGTGGAGAGCCATTATTGCCTACGTCCTGAACATGGCAGAAAGCGGAAGAAGAAGGACGAGAAGGAAGAGGAGATAGAAAAGAAGAAGGAGGAGGACGAGGAAAAGAAGAAGGTGGAGGAAAAGATGAAGAAGGAAGAGGAGGAGGAAAAGAAGACGACGAGGAAGAAGATAAATGCAAGGAGAAAAGAAGGAGTAAAAGGAAGAAGAAAAAAAAGAAGACGAAAGAAAAAAAAGAAGAAAGAAAAAAAGAGACAAAAGAAGGGAAGAAAAAAAGTAAAGAAAAAAACTAAACGGATGATGTAAGAAGGTTTGGGAAAAAAAAAATTATTAAGAGCTATGAATGTCATGAAATTGTGGAGAGACAAGATCGCCCACACCCTGAAGGGACACGGCACAAAGAAGATGAAGAAGGAGGAGGAGGAGAAGAAGAAAAATATAGCAACTAAAAAGAATATTCAGTAATCGAACTGTCTTGCTTCCAGGTAAGTCTTGGAGGCAGACATTCAATATTTCCTCTTGAAAAATACGATATGATTGATTAAATAGGGAAGCAAATTAATAAGTCAGCAAAAAAAATGCCAGCAAAGAACCAATATTAAAATAACTTTGCTTATTCGAGCTGAAAATTTTCCAAACAGTTCGAGAAGTTCAAATGTTTTTGCATCTCTTCTACGGCGTCATTTTCTTTACCGTCGACGCCATTTTGTTCTATGTCAAGTCACTAAGTTTATTTGAAGTCATTCGCTATTCCAAAAGTTTAGTGAAAAAAAAAAAGAAAAGAAAGAAAGTAACGTCAAAATTGTTTAATAACAATATAAATAAAAAAAAAAATTAATATCTTGTCCAGAAATGTCTCATCATTTTTTTGACCGTTGATCGAAGTGGAAGCCCGACAAGCTTCAGGAGGAGGGGAAGAAATGGTGGATATTTAAAATTGAATCGTGAAACGAAAAAAAAAAAAAAATTTTTTAAAGTGTTGAACGTTTATGATTCGGAAGAGATGAACGCGGTGAAAAAATTAGAAAAGCCAAAAAAGGCGGAATTTAAACCGAAAATAAAAAGAAACCAGTTGAAAATAGACAGGAAGTGTATTATTAGGAACAGAATGGAAAGCTGCGAAAAAAAAAAAACAATACAAAAGGAAATTAGAAAGAAAAGCAGAAGAACCAATATTTACGGGAGAGACCCAAGAATAAATTGAAAAAAAAAAGGAAAATAAAAATAACACTGGCAAAGAGAAGAAAAGGGGTTGATGGTCACGAGAAGTAATGATGATGATTATAATGAGAAAAAAGAAAAAAAGACGAAAGAGGTGAAGAAATATAGTTGAGGAAGTAAAGGAACAAGAAGAGGAAAGGAAAGAAGAAGAAGGAGTAAAGGTGAACAAAAGAAGAAAAGAAAAAAGAAAAAAGAAAGAAAAGAAAGAAGTGTAACAGATGAAAGGGAAAGAAAAGAAAAGGAGGAGGAGAAGAAAGAACAATGATGAGTAACGGATGAAAGAGAACGAAGAAGGAAAAAAAGAAGTAAAAGGAGACAAACAAGCGTAAGGAATGAAGAAGAAACGAAAGAAAAAGAAAAGAATGATGAAGAAATGAAAGAAGAAGAAGAAATGAAAAGAAGAAGAAATGGAAGAAGAGGAAAACATATGAGAAGAAGACAGGAAGAATAATAATAAGATATGAAGGCCGAAGAAGGAAAATGAAAGAAGAAATGAAGGAAGAAGAAGTAGAAGAAGAAGAAGAAAAAAAAGAAGAAGAAGAAGAAGAAGAAGAAAGGAAGGAAGAGGAAGAAATGGAAGAAAAAATGAAGGAAGAAGAAGAAGAAATGAAGGAAGAGGAAGAAATGGAAGAAAAAATGAAAAGAAGAAAAATGAAGGAAGAGGAAGAAATGGAAGAAAAAATGAAGGAAGAAGAAGAAATGGAAGGAAAGAGGAAGAAATGGAAGAAAAAATGAAGGAAGAAGAAGAAGAAATGAAGGAAGAGGAAGAAATGGAAGAAAAAAATGAAGGAAGAAGAAGAAATGAAGGAAGAGGAAGAAATGGAAGAAAAAATGAAGGAAGAAGAAGAAGAAATGAAGGAAGAGGAAGAAATGGAAGAAAAAATGAAGGAAGAAGAAGAAGAAATGAAGGAAGAGGAAGAAATGGAAGAAGAAATGAAGGAAGAAGAAGAACTGAAAGATGAAATGAAGAAAGAAGAAAAATGAAGGAAGTAGAATAAATGAAAGAAGAAAGAGAAATGAAAGAAAAAGAAATAAAGGGCGAATTGAAATGAAGGAAGAAGTAGAAGAAGAAATAGAAGAAGAAAAAATGAAGGAGAAAGAAGAAAAATGAAGGAAGAAGAAGAAATGAAAGAAGAAAACTGAAAGAAGAAATGAAGGAAGAAGAAAAAAAAGGAAGAAGATGAAGAAATGAAAGAAGAAGAAGAAGAAATAGAAAAGAAGAAGACAAAGAAGAAGAAGAAGAAGAAGAAGAAATGAAGAAGGAGAGGTGGAGACTGTGTAACTGATGAAAGAGAAAAAAACGAAAAAGGAGGGGAGAATTGTAAGATTTTTTATGAAGATAAGATTGATTATGCATACAAGTTATATAATTAACCCATGCCTGGGGGAGAAAAAAGTGAGTTCATAGCTTACTATGGTATTTGCGTGCAGGGAAAAATAATGAACCTGCTTGGAACTCGAATTCGGCGCTCTGTAATTTATAATTCGTGCTCGTTATCCATTACACCAATTGGTACTGCCAAGCGGTCACTCACCTAGGTAAAATCCAGGGTTGAGGCTGCTTAATATCGGTGATGTTACAAGAAGCGCTGTTTCAACGTGAAATGGGCCATACCCTTCCACGAAGAAAGGATGGGGGGTAAATAAAAACTAGAAAATAAGAAATGGGAAATAATAAAAGAGAAGGAGAAGAGATGAATAAAGAAAGAAAAGAAGGAAGGAAGGAAGGAAGGAAGGAAGGAAGGAAGGAAAGAAGAAAACGGATGAGAAAAACGTAGGTGAGGAAAAAAGGTAAAAAGAAAAAGGAAAGGAAGAAGAAACGAGAAAGAACTGTTAAGTAATATCCAGATCCTCCGGAAGAAAAGAAGAAGAAGAAAAGGAAGAGACTAGAAAGACAAAAGAAACAAAGGCTGCTGTGAACTTTGGCCCACGTAATATCAGTCCTCTGTAGCAGTGGATGCTGGACAATCTCCCAAGAAGAGACTAGAAGCAAAAAGAGCAAGGCTACCTGAACTGTTACGTAATATCAGTCCTCCATAGCATTCAATATTGGACAATCTCACCTAGAAGAGACTAGAAGCAAAGAAACAAAGCTACTGAACTGTACGTAATATCAGTCCTCCTGTATGGCGATGAATATTGGACTAATCTCCCAAGAAGACTAGAAGCAAAAGAGCAAAAGGCTGCTGAACTGTTACGTAATATCAGTCCTCCTGTATGGCAGTGAATATTGGACAATCTCCCCAAGAAGAGACTAGAAGCAAAAAAGAAACAAAGGCTACTGAACTGTTACGTAATATCAGTCCTCCTGTATGGCAGTGAATATTGACCTCCCAAGAAGAGACTAGTGAATATTGGACAATCTCCCCAAGAAGAACTGTTACGTACTATCAGTCCTCCTGTAAGGCAGTGGATAAAAAAAAAAGAGACAAAAGGCTACTGAACTGTTACGTAATATCAGTCCTCCTGTATGGCAGTGGATACTGGACAATCTCCCAAGAAGAGACTAGAAGCAAAAGAAACAAAGGCTACTGAACTGTTACGTAATATCAGTCCTCCTGTATGGCAGTGAATATTGGACAATCTCCCAAGAAGAGACTAGAAGCAAAAGAAACAAAGGCTACTGAACTGTTACGTAATATCAGTCCTCCTGTATGGCAGTGAATATTGGACAATCTCCCAAGAAGAGACTAGAAGCAAAAAAGAAACAAAGGCTACTGAACTGTTACGTAATATCAGTCCTCCTGTATGGCAGTGAATATTGGACAATCTCCCCAAGAAGAGACTAGAAGCAAAAAGAAACAAAGGCTACTGAACTGTTACGTAATATCAGTCCTCCTGTATGGCAGTGAATACTGGACAATCTCCCCAAGAAGAGACTAGAAGCAAAAAGAAACAAAGGCTACTGAACTGTTACGTAATATCAGTCCTCCTGTATGGCAGTGGATACTGGACAATCTCCCAAGAAGAGACTAGAAGCAAAAGAAACAAAGGCTACTGAACTGTTACGTAATATCAGTCCTCCTGTATGGCAGTGAATATTGGACAATCTCCCCAAGAAGAGACTAGAAGGAAACAAAGGCTACTGAACTGTTACGTAATATCAATCCTCCTGTATGGCAGTGAATATTGACAATCTCTAGAAGAAGAGACTAGAAGCAAAAGAAACAAAGGCTACTGAACTGTTACGTAATATCAGTCCTCCTGTATGGCAGTGGATACTGGACAATCTCCCCAAGAAGAGACTAGAAGCAAAAGAAACAAAGGCTACTGAACTGTTACGTAATATCAGTCCTCCTGTATGGCAGTGAATATTGGACAATCTCCCCAAGAAGAGACTAGAAGCAAAAGAAACAAAGGCTACTGAACTGTTACGTAATATCAGTCCTCCTGTATGGCAGTGGATACTGGACAATCTCCCCAAGAAGAGACTAGAAGCAAAAGAAACAAAGGCTACTGAACTGTTACGTAATATCAGTCCTCCTATGGCAGTGAATATTGGACAATCTCCCCAAGAAGAGACTAGAAGAAAAAAAACAAAGGCTACTGAACTGTTACGTAATATCAGTCCTCCTGTATGGCAGTGGATATTGGACAATCTCCCCAAGAAGAGACTAAAAAGAAACAAAGGCTACTGAACTGTTACGTAATATCAGTCCTCCTGTATGGCAGTGAATACTGGACAATCTCCCCAAGAAGAGACTAGAAAGCAAAAGAAACAAAGGCTACTGAACTGTTACGTAATATCAGTCCTCCTGTATGGCAGTGAATATTGGACAATCTCCCCAAGAAGAGACTAGAAGCAAAAAGAACAAAGGCTACTGAACTGTTACGTAATATCAGTCCTCCTGTATGGCAGTGAATATTGGACAATCTCCCCAAGAAGAGACTAGAAGCAAAAAGAAACAAAGGCTACTGAACTGTTACGTAATATCAGTCCTCCTGTATGGCAGTGAATATTGGACAATCTCCCCAAGAAGAGACTAGAAAGCAAAAGAAACAAAGGCTACTGAACTGTTACGTAATATCAGTCCTCCTGTATGGCAGTGAATATTGGACAATCTCCCCAAGAAGAGACTAGAAGCAAAAAAACAAAGGCTACTGAACTGTTACGTAATATCAGTCCTCCTGTATGGCAGTGAATATTGGACAATCTCCCCAAGAAGAGACTAGAAGCAAAAGAAACAAAGGCTACTGAACTGTTACGTAATATCAGTCCTCCTGTATGGCAGTGAATATTGGACAATCTCCCAAGAAGAGACTAGAAGCAAAAAAAAAAAGGCTACTGAACTGTTACGCAAAATTAATTATAATTCTTGCAAGTTCGCAATTGCCAGCCACAATCATAACAATATAGATACAGATGACACAGTGCTGATAGCAAACACGGAAAAACTACAAAATCCTCTAGCGAAAGGGGCGCAGCACGAACAATCTCCCCAAGAAGAGACTAGAATCAAAAGAAAGAAAGGGCTACTGAACATAAGACGTAATATCAGGGATACTAAAATGGCAGTGAATAATTTAAATATCTCAAGAAGATTCTTAGGGGAAAGAAACAAAGACGCTACTGAACTGTTACGTAATATCAGTCTTCCCAAAAAGCTAAGTGAATATTGGACAATTTCCCCAAAAGAGACGTTGAAACAAAGAAACAAAGGCTACTGAACTCTTACGTGATATCAGTCCTCCTGTATGGCGAGTGAATATTGGACAATCTCCCCAAGAAGAGATTCTTAGAAGCAAAGAAACAAAGGCTACTGAACTGTTGTGTGTATCAGTCCTCCCAGTATGGCAGTGAATATTGGACAATCTCCCCAAGAAGAGACTAGAAGCAAAAAAAACAAAGGCTACTGAACTGTTACGTAATATCAGTCCTCCTGTATGGCAGTGAATATTGGACAATCTCCCCAAGAAGAGACTAGAAGAAAAAAAAGAAACAAAGGCTACTGAACTGTTACGTAATATCAGTCCTCCTGTATGGCAGTGGATACTGGACAATCTCCCCAAGAAGAGACTAGAAGCAAAAAAACAAAGGCTACTGAACTGTTACGTAATATCAGTCCTCCTGTATGGCAGTGAATATTGGACAATCTCCCCAAGAAGAGACTAGAAGCAAAAAGAAACAAAGGCTACTGAACTGTTACGTAATATCAGTCCTCCTGTATGGCAGTGAATATTGGACAATCTCCCCAAGAAGAGACTTGAACAAAAAGAAACAAAGGCTATAACTTTATTTAATATCAGTCCTCCTGTATAGCAGTGAATATTGGACAATCTCCCAGAAGAGACTGAAACAAAAGAAACAAGGCTACTGAACTGTTACGTAATATCAGTCCTCCTAACCTTGCAGCAGTGGATATGGACAATCTCCCAAGAAGAGACTAGAAGCAAAAGAAACAAAGGCTACTGAACTGTTACGTAATATCAACTTCCTGTATGGCAGTGAATACACACTCCCCAAGAAGAGACTAGAAGCAAAAGAAACAAAGGCTACCAATGAACTGTCCTCCTGTGTGGCAATATACCGACCTCCTGTAGAAGCAAAAGAAACAAAGGCCATTGAACTAACGTACAATCTCTGATGGCAGTGAATATTGGACAACTCCCAAAGCAAAAGAAACAAAAGAAACAGCACATTGAACTGTTACGTAATATCAGTCCTCCCAGTGTGGCAGTGAATGGACAATCTCCCAAGAAGAGACTAGAAGCAAAAGAAACAAAGGCTACTGAACTGTTGCTGCACATCAATCCTCCTGTATAGCAGTGAATACCGGACAATCTCCCAAGAAGAGACTAGAAGCAAAAGAAACAAAGGGTACTGAACTGTTACGTACATCAGTCCCCAGGCGGCAGTAGATATTGGATAATCTCCCAAGAAGAGAGACTAGAAGAAAAGAAACAAAGGCTGCAGACTGTTGCATAATATCAGTTCTCCCAGCGGCAGTGAATATTGGACAATCTCCCAAGAAGAGACTAGGAAGAAAAGAAACAAAGGCTACTGAACTGTATAATATCAGTCACCTCCTGTGGCAGTGAATAATGGACAATCTCCCAAGAGAGACTAGAAGCAAAAAGAAACAAAGGCTACGGAACTGTTACGTAATATCAGTCCTCCTAACCCTGGCAGTGGATACTGGACAATCTCCCAAGAAGAGACTAGAAGCAAAGAAACAATGGCTACTGAACTGGTACGTAATATCAGTCCTCCCAAAGGTGGATACTGACAATCAAAGAAGAGAATAGAAGCAAAGAAACAAGGTTGGACAATCTCCCACTGTGAGAATAATAGACTAGAAACAAGAAAACAAAGGCTACTTTAACTGTTACGTAATATCAGTCCTCCTGTATGGCAGTGAATATTGGACAATCTCCCAAGAGAGACTAGAAGCAAAAAGAAACAAAGGCTACTGAATGTTACGTAATATCAGTCCTCCCAAGGCAGTGAGTATTGGACAATCTCCCCAAGAAGATACTAGAAGCAAAAGAAACAAAGGCTATTGAACTGTTACGTAACATCAGTCCTCCTGTATGGCAGTGAATGTTGGACAATCTCCAAGAAGAGACTAGAAGCAAAAGAACAGCGCTACTGAACTGTTACGTGAAAATATCAGTCCTCCCATGGCAAAGTGAATATTGGACAATCTCCCCAAGAAGAGACTGGAAGCAAAAGAAAACAGTCTACTGAACTGTTACGTAATATCAGTCCTCCCTGTAGCGGCAGTGAATATTGGACAATCTCCCAAGAAGAGACTAGAAGCAAAAAGGAAAAAAGGTGCAAACTGTTAAGTAATATCAGTCATCCAGTATAGCAGTGGATATTGGACAATCTCCCCAAGAAGAGACTCTAAAAAAAGAAACAAAGGCTACTGAACCGTTACGTAATATCAGTCCTCCCATATGGCAGTGAATATTGGACAATCTCCCAAGAAGAGACTAGAAGCAAAAGAAACAAAGGCCACTGAACTGTTCGTAATATCAGTCCTCCTGTATGGCAGTGAATATTGGACAATCTCCCCAAGAAGAGACTAGGAACAAAAGAAACAAAGGCTGGCTGGAACTGTTACGTAACATCAATCCTCCTGTGGCAGTGAATATTGGACAATCTCTGAAGAGACTGAGAAGCAAAGAAACAAAGGCTACTGAACTGTTACGTAATATCAGTCCTCCCAGTATGGCAGTGAATATTGGACAATCTCACAAAGAAGAGACTGAAGCCAAAGAAACAAAGGCTACTGAACTGTTACGTAATATCAGTCCTCCCTGTGGCAGTGGATAATGGACAATCACCCCAAGAAGAGACTAGAAAGCAAGAAACAAAGGCTACTGGAACTGTTACAGTAATATGATCCTCCTGTAAGGGAGTGGTGGAATATTGGACAATCTCCCAAGAAGAGACTAGGAAGCAAAAAAAAAAAAGGCTACTGAATTGTTACGTAATATCAGTCCTCCTGTATGGCGATGAATATTGGACAATTCCCCAAGAAGAGACTAGAGCAAAAGAAAACAAAGGCTACTGAACTGTTACGTAATATCAGTTCTCCTGTATGGCTGCTGAATATTGACAATCTCCCAAGAAGAGACTATACAAAAGAAATAAAGGCTACTGAACTGTTGCTGCAATATCAGTCCCTCCCAGAAGGGCAGTGGATAATGGACAATCTCCCCAAGAAGAGACTAGAAGCAAAAAAGAACAAGGCCATTGAACTGTTACGGATATCAGTCCTCCTGTGAAAAAGTGGATACTGGACAATCTCCCCCAAGAAGAGACTAGAAGCAAAAAGAAACAAAGGCTACTGAACTGTACGTAATATCAGTCACTCCCTGTATGGCAGTGGATACTGGACAATCTTCCCAAGAATAGACTAGAAGCAGCAAAAGAAACAAAAGGCTACTGAACTGTTACGTATTATCAGTCTCCTGTGGCAGTGAATATTGGACAATCTCCCCAAGAAGAAACTAGAAGCAAAACAAAGGCTACTGAACTGTTGCATGTATCAGTCATCCTGTATGCCAGTGGATGGACAATCTCCCAAAGAGACTAGAAGCAAAAACAAAGGCTACTGAACTGTTACATATTATCAATCCTCCTGTATATATAGTGAATAACTGGACAATCCTCCCCAAGAGACTAGAAACAAAAGAAAAAGGCTTCTAGACTGTGTCGTAATATCAGTCCTCCTGTATGGCATGAATATTGGACAATCTCCCCAGAAAGACTAAACAAAAGAAACAAAGGCTACTGAACTGTTACGTAATATCAGTCCTCCTGTATGGCAGTGAATATTGGACAATCTCCCCAAGAAGAGACTAGAAGCAAAAAAAACAAAGGCTACTGAACTGTTACGTAATATCAGTCCTCCTGTATGGCAGTGAATATTGGACAATCTCCCAAGAAGATACTAGGAAGCAAAGAAACAAAGGCTACCTGAACTGTTACGTAATATCAGTCCTCTACTATGGCAGTGAATATTGGACATTAACCCCAAGAAGATACTAGAAGTAAAAGAAACAAAGGTTACTGAACTGTTACATAATATCAAATCCTCCTGTGGCAGTGAATATTGGACAATCTCCCCCAAGAAGAGACTAGAAAAAAAGAACAAAGGCTACTGAACTGTTGCACATGTAATATCAGTCCTCCCGTATGGCAGTGAATATTGACAATCTCCTCAAGAAGAGACTAGAAGCAAAAAGAAACAAAGGCTACTGAACTGTTACGTAATATCAGTCCTCCCATGGCAGTGAATATTGGACAATCTCCCCAAGAAGAGACTAAAAGCAAAGAAACAAAAGGCTACTGAACTGTTAATTGTAACAATATCTCCTGTATGGCAGTGAATACTGGACAATCTCCCAAGAAGAGACTAGAAAAAAGAAACAAAGGCTACTGAACTGTTAAATAACTCAAATTCTCCTGTATGGCGGTGAATATTGGACAATCTCCCAGAAGAAATTTAAACAAAAGGGAAACAAAGGCTACTAGACTGTTACGTAATATCAGTCCTCCTGTATGGCAGTGAATACTGGACAATCTCCCAAGAAGAGACTAGAAGCAAAGAAAACAAAGGCTACTGAACTGTTACGTAATATCAGTCCTCCTGTATGGCAGTGGATATTGGACAATCTCCCAAGAAGAGACTAGAAGCAAAAAAAAACAAAGGCTACTGAACTGTTACGTAATATCAGTCCTCCTGTATGGCAGTGAATACTGGACAATCTCCCCAAGAAGAGACTAGAAGCAAAAAGAAACAAAGGCTACTGAACTGTTACGTAATATCAGTCCTCCTGTATGGCAGTGAATATTGGACAATCTCCCCAAGAAGAGACTAGAAGCAAAAAAAACAAAGGCTACTGAACTGTTACGTAATATCAGTCCTCCTGTATGGCAGTGAATATTGGACAATCTCCCCAAGAAGAGACTAGAAGCAAAAGAAACAAAGGCTACTGAACTGACGTAATATCAGTCCTCCTGTATGGCAGTGAATATTGGACAATCTCCCCAAGAAGAGACTAGAATCAAAAAGAAACAAAGGCTACTGAACTGTTACGTAATATCAGTTCTCCCAGTATGGCAGTGATTGTTGAATAATCTCCCCAGAAGAGACTAGAAGCAAAAGAAACAAGGCTGCTGAACTGTTACGTAATATCAGTCCTCCCTGTGTGGCAGTAATATTGGACAATCTCCCCAAGAAGAGGATAGATGCAAAAAGAAAAAAGGCTACTGAACTTTTTGCGTAATATCAGTCCTCCTGTGTAGCAGTGAATATTGGACAATCTCCCAAGAAGAGACTAGAAGCAAAAGAAAAAAGGTACTTGAACTATTTGCGTAATATCAGTCCTCCTGTGTGGCAGTGAATATTGGACAATCTCCCCAAGAAGAGACTAGAAGCAAAAGAAAAAAAGGGCTACTGAACTGTGCGTAATATCAGTCCTCCCAAATGGCAGTGAATATTGGACAATCTCCCAAGAAGAGACTAAACCAGCAAAAAACAAAGGGCTACTGAATGTTGCACAATAACATCAAGTCCTCCTGTATAGCAGTGAATATTGGACAATCTCCCCAAGAAGAGACTAGAAGCAAAAGAAACAAAGCTACTGAACTGTTACGTAACATCAATCCTCCTGTATGGCAGTGAATATTGGACAAGTCTCCCCAAGAAGAGACTAGAAGCAAAAGAAACAAAAGGCTACTGAACTGTTACGTAATATCAGTTCTCCTGTATGGCATTGAATATTGGACAATCTCCCCAAGAATAGACTAAACAAAAAGAAACAAAGTCTACTGAACTGGTTACGTAATCATCCTCCTGTGTGGCAGTGAATATTGGACAATCTCCCCAAGAAGAGACTAGAAGCAAAAAGAAACAAAGGCTACTGAATCCGTTGCGTAATATCAGTCCTCCTGTATGGCGGCAGTGAATATTGGACAATCTCTGAAGAGACTAGAAGCAAAGAAACAAAGGCTACTGAACTGTTACGTAATATCAGTCCTCCTGTATGGCAGTGAATATTGACACAATCTCAAGAAGAGATTAGAAGCAAAAGAAACAAAGGGTACTGAACTGTTACGTAATATCAATAGTCCTCCTGTAGGCAGTGGTATTGGACAATCTCCAAGAAGAGACTAGAAACAAAAAGAACAAAGGCTACTGAACTGTTGCATAACATCAGCCATCCTGTATGGCAGTGAATATTGGACAATCTCCCAAGAAGAGACTAGCAAAAAAACAAAAGGCTACTGAAATGTTACGTAATATCAGTCCTCCTGTGTGGCGATGAATATTGACAATCTCCCCAAGAAGAGACTAGAAGCAAAAAGAAACAAAAGGCTACTGAACTGTTACGTAATATCAGTCCTCTGTATGGCAGTGAATATTAACACCCAATCTCCAAGAAGAGACTAGGAAGCAAAGAAAACAAAGGCTACTGAACTGTTACATAATATCAGTCCTCCCTGTATGGCAGTGGATACTGGACAATCTCCCTAGAAGAGACTGAAACAAAAGAAACAAAGGCCACTGAACTGTTACGTAATATCAGTCCTCCTGTATGGCAGTGAACATGACAATCTCCCAAAAGAGACTAGAAGCAAAAGAAACAAAGTCTACTGAACTGTTACGTAATATCAGTCCTCCCTGTATGGCAGTGAATATTGGACAATTCCCAAGAAGAGACTAGAAGCAAATAAGCAGAGGCTACTGAACTGTTACGCAAATATCAGTCCTCTATGGCAGTGAATATTGGACAATCTCCCAAGAAGAGACTAGGAAGCAAAAGAAACAAAGGCTACTGAACTGTTACGTAATATAATTCCTCCGCCTTGGCAGTGGATACTGGACAATCTCCCTGAAGAGACTGAAACAAAGAAACAAAGGCTACTGAACTGTTACACGTAATATCAGTCCTCCTGTATAGCAGTGGATACTGGACAATCTCCCCAAGAAGAGACTAGAAGCAAAGAAACAAAGGCTACTGAACTGTACATAATATCAACCCTCACATATGGCAGTGGGGAATATTGGTCAATCTCCCCAAGAAGAGACCCCAAGCAAAAGAAATAAAGGCTACTGAACTGTTTTACGTAATTCAGTCCTCCTGTAGGTGGAATACTGGACAATCTCCCAAGAAGAAGGACTAGAAGCAAAGAAACAAAGGCTACTGAACTGTTACTGCAATATCAAGTCTATCCTGTATGTAAAAGTGAATATTGGACAATCTAAGAAGAGACTAGAAAATAAGAAACAAAGGCTGAACTGTTACGAATATCAGTCCTCCTGTATGGCAGGGAATACTGACAATAACCCAAGAAGATGAGACTAGAATCAAAAGAAACAAAGGCTGGAAAAGGAAAGAATATCAATCCTCCCATAACGAAGAAGGAGAATCTCCCCAAGAAGAGACTAGAAGGAAAAGAAACAAAAAACGGAACTGTTGAATGAAAAAGGTGTTCTCCTGTATGGCAGAATATTGGACAATCTCCCAAGAAGGACTTAGAAGAAAAAGAAACAGTACTGCTGAACTGTTACGTAAAATCAGAACTCCCTGTAAAGCAAGAAATGATGACAATCTCCCCAAGAAGAGACTAAAGCAAAAGAAACAAGAAAGGAACGGTTGAAAATATCAGGAATCCCATGGCGATGAATGTGGACAATCTCCCAAGAAGGGACTAGAACCAAAAGAAACAAGAAAAAGGAATGACGAATATCAGGTATGGCAGTGAATATTGGACAATCCTCCCCAAGAAGAGACTAGAAGTTAAAGAAACAAAGGCTACTAACTGTTACGTAATCAGTCAAAGTATCAGTGAATATTGGACAATCTCAAGAAGATAATACAAAACGAAGGTACAAAACTGTTACGTAATGATATCAATCCTCCCATGGAAGATGAATAGGACAATCTTTGAGAGACTAGAAGCAAAGAAACAAAGTCTGCTGAACTGTTACGTAAACAGTCCTCCTTATGGCATCAGAGGTGAATCTCCCCAAGAAGAGGACTTTTCGCGGCAAAAGAAACAAAAGGCCCCTGACAACTGTTTAGTAAATCAAATTCCTGTATGAAGGTAATATTGGACAATGTCCCAAGAAGAGGTTAAAAAAGAAAGAGGTTACTGAACTGTTAAGAAATCAGTCCTCCTGTGTGGCAGGATAACAATCTCCCAAGAAGAGACTAGAAGCAAAGAAACAAAGGTTAATGAACTGTTACGTAATATCAGTCCTCCTGTATGGCAGTGAATATTGGAAAAAGAAGAGAAAAAGCAAAAAGAAACAAATAAAGAACTGTTACGTAATATCAAGTCCTCTATGAATGGCAGTGAATAAACAAAAGAAGAGACTAGAAGCAAAAAAAAAAGGCTACTGGAACTGTTACGTAATATCAGTCCTCTGGAAAGGCAGTGAATAAAGGACAATCTCCCCAAGAAAACTAGAGAAGAAAAGAAAGAAAGGGTACTGAACTGTTAGTAATATCAGTTCTCCTGAAAGGAAGAAAATATTGGACAAAAAAAAAAGAAAATGACTAGAAAAAAAAAGAAACAAAAGTTATGGAAATGAAAAAAGAATATCAGTCTCCTGGAAGGCAAAGAATACTGGACAATCTCTAAGAGACTAAAAAAAAAGAAACAAAGGCTACTGAAAAGAAAGAATATCAGAAGCCTGGAGAAAGGAAGAATAAAGGACAACGAACCAAGAAGAGAATAAAAGCAAAGAAACAAAGGCTGCAATAAACTGTTACGGAATATCAGTCCTCCAAAGAATGGAAAGGACAATCTCTGAAGAACAGACTAGAAACAAAAGAAACAAAAAACTGAACTGTTACGAAATATCAGTCCTCCTGTGGAGAATACTGACAATCTCCCCAAGAAGAGACTAAAGGGAAAAAAACAAAGGCTACTGAACTGTTACGTAAAATAAAATATGGCAGTGAATATTGGACAAAAAGAAAGAAGAGACTAGAAGCAAAAAGAAAAAAGGCTACTGAACTGTTGCGTAATATCAGTCCTCCTGTATGGCAGTGAATATTGGACACAAAGAAAAGAAGAGACTAGAAGAAAAGAAACAAAGGCTACTGAACTGTTACGTAATATCAGTCCTCCTGAAAGTATGGACTAGAAGAAAATACTGAACCGTTACGTAATCTCCCCAAGAAGAGACTAGAAGCAAAAGAAACAAAGGGTACTGAACTGTTACGTAATATCAGTCCTCCTGTATGGCAGTGAATATTGGACAATCTCCCCAAGAAGAGACTAGAAGAAAAAGAAACAAAGGCTACTGAACTGTTACGTAATATCAGTCCTCCTGTATGGCAGTGAATATTGGAAATCTCCCAAGAAGAAAAAGAAAGAAAATTAAAACTGTTACGTAAATCAGTCCTACCTGTATGGCAGAATATTGGTACTGAAGAAGGAAGCAAAGAAACAGAGGGTACTGAACTGTTAAAATATCAGTCCTCCTGTAATGAGTGAATAATGACAATCTCCCAAGAAAGACTAAAAGCAAAAAAAAAACAAAGATAACTGAACTGTTACGTAAGATCAGTCCTCCTGTGTGGCAGTGAAATTGGACAATCTCCCAAGAAGAGACTAGAAAAGAAAGAAAAACAAAGAACTGAAATGTTACGTAATATCAGTCCTCCTGTATGGCAGTGAATATTGGACAATCTCCAAGAAGAGACTAGCTGTAAGAACAAAGGCTACTGAACTGTTACGTAATATCAGTCCTCCTGTATGGCAGGAATATTGGAAAATTCCCCAAGAAGAGACTGTAGCAAAAGAAACAAAGGCCACTGAAGTGTTATCAGTCCTCCTTATGGCAGTGAATATTGGACAATCTCCCAAGAAGAGACTAGAAGCAAAAGAAACAAAGGCTATTGAACTGTTACAATATCAGTCCTGTAAAATTTAAACTCCCAAAAAGAGATAAAGAAAAAGAACAAAGGCTACTATGTATAACATCAGTCCTCCTGTATGGCAGTGAATATTGGACAATATCCCAAGAAGAGACTAGGCTAAAGAAACAAAGAAAAGCTACTGAACTGTTACGTAATATCAGTCCTCCTATATGGCAGTGAATATTGAACAATCTCCCAAGAAGAGACTAGGAAGCAAAGAAACAAAGGCTACTGAACTGTTACGTAATATCAGTCCTCCTGTATGGCAGTGAATATTGACAATCTCCAAGAAGAGACTAGAAGCAAAGAAACAAGGGTACTGAACTGTTACGTAATATCAGTCCTCCTGTATGGCAGGAATACTGGACAATCTCCCCAAGAAGAGACTAGAAGAAAAAGAAACTACTGAACTGTTACGTAACATCAGCCATCCTGTATGGCAGTGAATATTGACAAAAGAAGAACTAGAAAAGAAACAAAGGCTACTGAACTGTTATGTAATATCAGTCCTCCTGGTATGGCAGTGAATACTGGACAATCTCCCCAAGAAGAAGACTAGAAGCAAAAAGAAACAAAGAGCTACTGAACTGTTACGTAATATCAGTCCTCCTATATGGCAGTGAATATTGGACAATCTCCCCCAAGAAGAGACTAAAGGAAAGAAACAAAGGCTACTGAACTGTTATGTAACATCAGTCCTCCTGTATGGCAGTGAATAAGAAGAGATTGACAATCTCCCCAAGAAGAGACTAGAAGAGACTAAAAGAAACAAAGGCTACTAACTGTTACGTAATATCAGTCCTCCTCTATGGCAGTGAATATTGGACAATCTCCCCAAAAGAGACTTAGAAGCAAAAAACAAAAAAGGCTACTGAACTGTTACGTAACATCAGTTCTCCTGTATGGCAGTGAATATTGGACAATCTCCCAAGAAGACTAGAAGCAAAAGAAACAAAGGCTACTGAACTGTTACGTAACATCAGTCCTCCTGTATGGCGGTGAAGATGACAATCTCCCCAAGAAGAGACTAGAAGCAAAAAGAAACAAAGGCTACTGAACTGTTACATGTAATATCAGTAATCCTGTGTGGCAGTGGATACTGACAATCTCCCCAAGAAGAGATCATTAGAAGCTAAAAGAAAAGAAAGGGTACTGAACTGTTACGTAATATCAGTCCTCCTGTATGGCAGTGGATACTGGAGTCTCCTGAAGAGACTAGAAGCAAAAACAAAGGCTACTGAACTGTTACAATATCAGTCCTCCTGTATGGCAGTGGATATTGGACAATCTCCCCCAAGAAGAGACCTTGAAGCAAAAGAAACAAAGTATGAAATTAGCAGGGGTTATTGTCTCTCAAGTATTGTCTCCTTGAATTGTTAATATCAGTCCTCCTGTATGGCAGTGGATACTGACAATTTCCCCAAGAGACTAGAAGCAAAGAAACAAAGGCTACTGAACGCATGTAATATCAGTCCTGTATGGCAGTGAATATTGGACAATCTCCCCAAGAAGAGACTAGAAATTAAAAGAAACAAAGGCTACTGAATCGACGTAACTATCAACATCAGTCCTGTATGGCAGTGAATATTGACAATCTCCCAAGAAGAGACTATAAGCAAAAAACAGAAACTGTTACAAATCAGTCCTCCTGTACTGAACTGTTACCGAGAATAAAGCATACTGAACTGTTACCAGTCCTGTATGGCAGTGAATATTGGACAATCCCCCAAGAAAAAGAAATGAAGGCTACTGAACTGTTACAAAAGAAAACTGAAATCTCCCAAGAAGAGACTAGCTGAACAAAGGCTGTTACGTAACATCAGTCCTCCTGTATGGCAGTGAATACTGGACAATCTCCCAAGAGACTAAGAAAAGAAACAAAGTCTAGAACTGTTACGTAATATCAGTTCTCCTGTGTGGCAAACAAAAGAAACAGAAGCTACTGAACTGTTACGTAATATCAGTCCTCCTATGGCAGTGAATATTGTTCAAAGAAGAGACTCCAAAGCATTGAACTAATATCAGTCCTCCTGTAAGAATATTGACAATCTCCCAAGAAGAGATTTCCAAAAAAAGAAACAAAGGCTACTGAACTGTTACGTAATATCAGTCCCCTGTATGGCAGTGGATATTGGACAATCTCCCAAGAAGAGACTATAAGCAAAAGAAACAAAGGCTACTGAACTGTTACGTAATATCAGTCCTCCTGTGGGCAGTGAATATTGGACAATCTCCCCAAGAAGAGACTAGAAGCAAAAAAGAAACAAAGGCTACTGAACTGTTACGTAATATCAGTCCTCCTGTATGGCAGTGAATACTGGACAATCCCCAAGAAGAGACTAGAAACAAAAGAAACAAAAGCGCTACTGAACTGTAATATAGTCATCCTGTGGCAGTGAATATTGGACAATCTCCCAAGAAGAGACCTAGAAACAAAAGAAACAAAGTCTACTGAACTGTTACGTAATATCTGTCCTCCTGTATGGACAGTAAGAGACTGGAAAGAAATAATCTCCCAAGAAGTCATCCTGATTAGAAGCAAAAAAGAGACAAAAGGCTACTGAACTGTTACGTAATATCAGTCCTCCTGTATGGCAGTGAATACTGGACAATTCCCCAAGAAGAGACTAGAAGCAAAAAAAACAAAGGCTACTGAACTGTTACGTAATATCAGTCCTCCTGTGGCAGTGGTTACTGGACAATCAGTCCTCAAGAAGAGACTAAGAAGAGACAAAAAAGAAACAAAGGCTACTGAACTGTTACGTAATATCAGTCCTCCTGTATGGCAGTGAATATTGGAATCTCCCCAAGAAGAGACTAAAGCAAAAAAGAAAACAAAGGCTACTGAACTGCGTAATATCAGTCCTCCTGTATGGCAGTGGATACTGGACAATCTCCCCAAGAAGAGACTAGAAGCAAAGAAACAAAGGCTACTGAACTGTTACGTAATATCAGTCCTCCTGTATGGCAGTGGATACCGGACAATCTCCCAAGAAGAGACTAGAAGCAAAAGAAACAAAGGCTACTGAACTGTTACGTAATATCAGTCCTCCCTGTGGCAGTGGATACTGGACAATCTCCCCCAAGAAGAGACTAGAAAAAAAGAAACAAAGGCTACTGAACTGTTACGTAATATCAGTCCTCCTGTGTGGCAGTGGATACTGGACAATCTCCCCAAGAAGAGAAACAAAGGCTAGAACTGAAGCAAAAAGAAACAAAGGCTACTGAATTGTTACGTAATATCAGTCCTCCTGTGTATAGGGATACTGGACAATCTCCCAAGAAGAGACTAGAAGCAAAAACAAAACAATGGCTATTGAACAGTTACAAACATCAGTCCTCCTCTATGGCAGTGGATAATGGACAATCACCCAAGAAGAGACTAGGAAGCAAAAAGAAAACAAAGGCTACTGAACTGTTACGTAATATCAGTCCTCCTGTATTGCAGTGAATACTGGACAATCCCCCCAAGAAAAGAGACTACTGAACTGTTACAAAAAAGTGGATATTGAAACAAAAGAGCTACTGAACTGTTACGTAATATCAGTCCTCCTGTATGGCAGTGAATACTGGACAATCTCCCCAAAGAGACTAAAGCAAAAAGAAACAAAGGCTACTGAACTGTTACGTAACATCAGTCCTCCTGTATGGCAGTGGATACTGGACAATCTCCCCAAGAAGAGACTAGAAGCAAAAAAGAAACAAAGGCTACTGAACTGTTACGTAATATCAGTCCTCCTGTGTGGCAGTGAATATCTGTCCCTCCGTGTGGCAGATGGACAAATCCCCAAGAAGAAGAAGCAAAAAGAAACAAAGGCTACTGAACTGTTACGTAATATCAGTCATCCCAGTGGCAATACTGACACTCCCCAAGAAGAGACTAGGAAGCAAAAGAACAAAGGCCACTGAACTGTTGGACAATCAGTCCTCCTGTATGGCAGTGGATAATACTACTGAAACAAAGTTAATGAACTGTTACGTAATATCAGTCCTCCTGTATGGCAGTGGATATTGGACAATCTCCCAAGAAGAGACTAGAAGCAAAAGAAACAAAGGCTAATGAACTGTTACGTAATATCAGTCCTCCTGTATGGCAGTGGATACTGACAATCTCCCCAAGAAGAGACAGAAGCAAAAAGAAACAAAGGCAACTGTTACGTAATATCAGTCCTCCTGTGGCAGTGGATACTGGACAATCTCCCCAAGAAGAGACTAGAAGCAAAGAAACAAAGGCTACTGAACTGTTACGTAATATCAGTCCTCCTGTATGGCAGTGAATATTGACAATCTCCCCAAGAAGAGACTAGAAGCAAAAAGAAACAAAGTCTACTGAACTGTTACGTAATATCAGTCCTCCTGTATGATACTGCAATCTCCCAAGAAGAGACTGAATGGCTTGAACAGTTACAATCTCCCCAAGAAGAGACAATAGAAGCAAAAGAAACAAAGGCTACTGAACTGTTACGTAACATCAGTCCTCCTGTATGGCAGTGAATATTGACAATCTCCCCAAGAAGAGACTAGAAGCAAAAGAAACAAAGTGAACTGTTACGTAATATATCAGTCCTCCTGTATGGCAGTGAATATTGGACAATCTCCCCAAGAAGAGAGACTAGAAGAAAAGAAACAAATGCTATTGAACTGTTACTATCAGTCCTCCCATGGCAGTGGATAAAATCTCCCAAGAAGAGACTAGGAAAACTACTGAACTGTTACGTAATATCAGTCCTCCTGTATGGCAGTGGATATTGACAATCTCCCAAGAAGAGACTAGGAAAAAAAAGAAACAAAGGCCACTGAACTGTTACGTAATATCAGTCCTCCTGTATGGCAGTGAATATTGGACAATCTCCCCAAGAAGAGACTAGAAGCAAAAAAAAAAGTCTACTGAACTGTTACGTAATATCAGTCCTCCTGTATGGCAGTGGATACTGGACAATCTCCCAAGAAGAAACTAGAAGCAAAAAAAGAAACAAAGTCTACTGAACTGTTGATGTAATATCAGTCCTCCTGTGTGGCAGTGGATACTGGACAATCTCCCAAGAAGAGACTAGAAGCAAAAGAAACAAAGGCTACTGAACTGTTACGTAATATCAGTCCCTCCCAGCTGGATACTGACAATTAAGAAGAGACTAGAAGCAAAAAGAAAAAAAGTCTACTCCTCAGTCCTCCTGTATGGCAGTGATACTACAATCTCTCCCAAGAAGAGACAGATCTCTGAATCAAATATCAGAAGAGACTAGAAGCAAAAAAAGAAACAAAGGCTACTGAACTGTTACGTAATATCAGTCCTCCTGTATGGCAGTGATATTGGACAATCTCCCCAAGAAGAGACTAGGAAGCAAAAGAAACAAAAGGCTACTGAACTGTTACGTAACATCAGTCCCTCCTGTATGGCAGTGAATACTGGACAATCTCCCCAAGAAGAAACTAGGAAGCAAAAGAAACAAAGGCTACTGAACTGTTACGTAATATCAGTCCTGTATGGCAGTGGATATTGGACAATCTCCCAAGAAGAGACTAGAAGCAAAAAGAAACAAAGGCTACTGAACTGTTACGTAATATCAGTCCTCCCTGTATGGCAGTGGATATTGGACAATCCCCAAGAAGAGACTAGAAGCAAAAAAACAAAGTTACTGAACTGTTACGTAATATCAGTCCTCCTGTATGGCAGTGATACTGGACAATCTCCCAAGTAGAGACTAGAAGCAAAAGAAACAAAGTCTACTGAACTGTTACGGTAATATCAGTCCTCCTGTGGGCAGTGGATATGTTAGGAAAAAGAAACAAAGTCTACCCAAACATCAGTCCTCCTGTGGCAGTGAATACTGACAATCTCCCCAAGAAGAGACTAAAGCAAAAAAAACAAAGGCTACTGAACTGTTACGTAATATCAGTTCTCCTGTATGGCAGTGGATACTGGACAATCTCCCAAGAGAAGAGACTAGAAGCAAAAGAAACAAAAGCTACTGAACTGTCCTACGTAATATCAGTCCTCCTGAATGGCAGTGAATATTGGACAATCTCCCAAGAAGAGACTAGAAGCAAAAGAAACAAAGGCTACTGAACTGTTACGTAATATCAGTCCCTCCTGTATGGCAGGAATATTGGACAATCTCCCCAAGAAGAGACTAGAAGCAAAAGAAACAAAGGCTACCGAACTGTTAAATATCAGTCCTCCTGTATGGCAGTGGATATTGACAAATTTCCCCAAGAAGAGACTAGAAGCAAAAAGAAACAAAGGCTATTGAACTGTTACGTAACATCAGTCCTCCTGTATGGCAGTGAATATTGGACAATCTCCCCAAGAAGAGACTAGAAGCAAAAAACAAAGGCTACTGAACTGTTACGTAATATCAGTCCTCCTGTATGGCAATGAATACTGGACAATCTCCCCAAGAAGAGACTAGAAGCAAAAGAAACAAAGGTACTGAACTGTTACGTAATATCAGTCCTCCTGTATGGCAGTGAATATTGGACAATCTCCCCAAGAAGAGACTAGAAGCAAAAGAAACAAAGTTCACTGAACTGTTACGTAACATCAGTCCTCCTGTGTGCAGTGAATACCGGACAATCTCCCAAGAAGAGACTAGAAGCAAAAGAAACAAAGTCTACTGAACTGTTACGTAATATCAGTCCTCCTGTACTGAATATTGACAATCTCCCCAAGAAGTGACTAGGAAAAAACAAAGGCTATTGAACTGTTACGTAATATCAGTCCTCCTGTATGGCAGTGGATACTGGACAATCTCCCCAAGAAGAGACTATTAGAAGCAAAAGAAACAAAGGTGCCTGAACTGTTACGTAATATCAGTCCTCCTGTGTGGCAGTGGATATTGGACAATCTCCCAAGAAGAGACTAGAAGCAAAGAAACAAAGGCTACTGAACTGTTACGTAATATCAGTCCTCCTGCATGGCAGTGGATACTGGACAATTTTCCCAAAGAAGAGACGAGAAGCAAAAGAAACAAAGGCTACTGAACTGTTACGTAACATCAGTCCTCCTGTATGGCAGTGGATATGGACAATCTCCCAAGAAGAGACTAGAAGCAAAAAGAAACAAAGGCTACTGAACTGTTACGTAATATCAGTCCTCCCTGTATGCCAGTGAATACTGGACAATCTCCCCAAGAAGAGACTAGAAGCAAAAAGAAACAAAGGTACTGAACTGTTACGTAATATCAGTCCTCCTGTATGGCAGTGGATACTGGACAATCTCCCAAGAAGAGACTAGAAGCAAAAAGAAACAAAGTCTACTGAACTGTTACGTAATATCAGTCCTGTATGGCAGTGGATATTGACAATCCCCCAAGAAGAGACTAGAAGCAAAAGAAACAAAGGCTACTGAACTGTTACGTAACATCAGTCCTCCTGTATGGCAGTGGATACTGACAATTCCCCAAGAAGAGACTAGAAGCAAAAGAAACAATGACTACTGAACTGTTACGTAATATCAGTCCTCCTGTATGGCAGTGGATACTGGACAATCTTCCCAAGAAGAGACTAAAAAGAAAAAAAAGTAAATCAAAGGCTACTGAACTGTTACGTAATATCAGTCCTCCTCATGTAGTGGATACTGGATACAAATCTCCCAAGAAGAGACTAGAACAAAAGAAACAAAGGCTACTGAACTGTTACGTAATATCAGTCCTCCTGTATGGCAGTGAATATTGGAAAATCTCCCCTGAAGAAGAGACTAAATCAAAAAGAAAAAAGTCTACTGAACTGTTACGTAATATCAGTCCTCCTGTGGCAGTGGATACTGGACAATCTCCCCAAGAAGAGACTAGAAGCAAAAGAAACAAAGTCTACTGAACTGTTACGTAATATCAGTCCTCCTGTATGGCAGTGAATATTGGACAATCTCCCAAGAAGAGACTAGAAGCAAAAAGAGACAAAGGCTACTGAACTGTTGCATGTAATATCAGTCCTCCCAGATGGCAGTGATACTGGCAGTGGAGAGACTGGACAAACTGTTACTCCCCCAAGAAGAAGAGACTAGAAGCAAAAAAGAAACAAAGGCTACTGAACTGTTACGTAATATCAGTCCCTCCTGTGTGGCAGTGGATACTGGACAATCTCCCAAGAAGAGACTAGGATGCAAAAAGGAAACAAAGGCTACTGAACTGTTACGTAATATCAGTCCTCCTGTATGGCAGGGATATTGACAACTTCCCCAAGAAGAGACTAGAAGCAAAAAGAAACTCCCTTACGTAACATCACTCCTCCTGTATGGCAATACTGGACAATCTCCCAAGAAGAGACTAGGAAGGAAACAGTTTACTGAACTGTTATGTAATATCAGTCCTCCTGTGTATGGCAGTGGATACTGGACAATTGAAGAGACTAGGCTGAAACAAAGGCCACTGTTAAATATCAGTCCTCCTGTGTGGCAGTAGGATACTGGACAATAAGAAGAGACTAGAAGCAAAAGAAACAAAGTCTACTGAACTGTTATGTAATATCAGTCCTCCTGTGTGGCAGTGGATACTGGACAATCTCCCAAGAAGAGACTAGAAGCAAAAAGAAACAGTTGGTACTGAACTGTTACGTAATATCAGTCCTCCTGTGTGGCAGTGGATACTGGACAATCTCCCCAAGAAGAGACTAGAAGCAAAAGAAACAAAGTCTACTGAACTGTTACGTAATATCAGTCCTCCTGTGTGGCAGTGGATACTGGACAATCTCCCCAAGAAGAGACTAGAAGCAAAAGAAACAAAGGCTACTGAACTGTTATCAGTCCTCCCAATATCAGTCCTCCTGTATGGCAGTGGAACAAAGGTACTGAACTGACAATCTCCCAAGAAGAGACTAGAAGCAAAAGAAACAAAGGCTACTGAACTGTTACGTAATATCAGTCCTCCTGTATGGCAGTGAATATTGGACAACTTCCCAAGAAGAGACTAGAAACAAAAGAAACAAAGGCTACTGAACTGTTACGTAATATCAGTCCTCCTGTATGGCAGTGAATATTGGACAAATCTCCCAAGAAGAGACTAGAAGCAAAAAGAAACAAAGGCTACTGAACTGTTACGTAATATCAGTCCTCCTGTATGGCAGGGATACTGGACCATCTCCCAAGAAAAGACAGAAGCAAAAGAAACAAAGGCTACTGAACTGTTACGTAATATCAGTCCTCCTGTGTGGCAGTGGATACTGACAATCTCCCCAAGAAGAGACTAGAAAAGAAACAAAGTCTACTGAACTGTTACGTAATATCAGTCCTCCTGTATGGCTGACTTGAATATCTGAAGAGACTAGAAGCAAAAGAAACAAAGGCTACTGAACCACATGTAATATCAGTCCTCCTGTGTGGCAAGAAGAGACTGATACTGGAACTGTTACGTATCTCCCCAAGAAGAGATCAGGAAGCAAAAAAACAAAGGCTACTGAACTGTTACGTAATATCAGTCCTCCTGTATGGCAGTGAATATTGACAATCTCCCCAAGAAGAGACTAGAAGCAAAAAAAGAGAAAAGGCTACTGAACTGGAAGTAAAAGAACAAAGTTACGTAATATCAGTCCTACTGTATGGCAGTGGATACTGGACAATCTCCCCAAGAAGAGACTAGAAGCAAAAAGAAACAAAGGCTACTGAACTGTTACGTAATATCAGTCCTCCTGAAGAGACTGGCAGTGAATATTGTTACGACAATCTCCCCAAGAAGAGACTAGAAGCAAAAAGAAACAAAGGCTACTGAACTGTTACGTAATATCAGTCCTCCTGTATGGCAGTGGATACTGGACAATCTCCCAAGAAGAGACTAGCCAAAAGAAACAAAGCTCCATTGAACTGTTAAACATCAGTCCTCCTGTATGGCAGTGAATAAAAAAGAAGAGAGACTAGAAGCAAAAGAAACAAAGGCTACTGAACTGTTACATGTAATATCAGTCCTCCTGTATGGCAGGAATACTGGACAATCTCCCCAAGAAGAGAGATAGAAGCAAAGAAACAAAGGCTACTGAACTGTTACGTAATATCAGTCCTCCTGTTATGGCAGTGAATAATGGACAATCTCCCCCAAGAAGAGACTAAAGCAAAAGAAACAAAGGCTACTGAACTGTTACGTAATATCAGTCCTCCTGTATGGCAGTGAATATTGGACAATCTCCCCAAGAAGAGACTAGAAGCAAAAAAGAAACAAAGGCTACTGAACTGTTACGTAATATCAGTCCTCCTGTATGGCAGTGAATACTGACAATCTCCCCAAGAAGAGACTAGAAGCAAAAAAAACAAACTGTTACGTAATATCAGTCCTCCTGTGAACTGTTGCACCCCAATATCAGTACCTCCATCAGTCCTCCCATGGCAGTGGATATTGGACAATCTCCCAAGAAGAGACTAGAAGTAAAAAAAGAAACAAAGGCTACTGAACTGTTACGTAATATCAGTCCTCCTGTATGGCAGTGGATACTGGACAATCTCCCCAGAAGAGACTAGAAGCAAAAAAACAAAGGCTACTGAACTGTTACGTAATATCCAGTCCTCCTGTATGGCAGTGGATACTGGACAATCTCCCCCCAAGAGACTAGAAGCAAAAAAACAAAGGTACTGAACTGTTACGTAATATCTGTCCTCCTGTATGGCAGTGAATAATGGACAATCTCCCAAGAAGAGACTAGAAGCAAAAGAAACAAAGTCTACTGAACTTTACGTAATATCAGTCCTCCTGTATGGCAGTGAATATTGGACAATCTCCCCTAGAAGCAAGAAACAGGCTACTGAACTGTTACGTAATATCAGTCCCTCCTGTGGCAGTGGAACAAAAGAAGAGACTAGAAGGAAACAAAGGCTACTGAACTGTTACGTAATATCAGTCCTCCTGTATGGCAGTGGATACTGGACAATCTCCCCAAGAAGAGACTAGAAGCAAAAGAAACAAAGTCTACTGAACTGTTATTAACATCAGTCCTCCCTGTGTGGCAGTGATACTGGACAATCTCCCAAGAAGAGACTAGAAGCAAAAAAGAAACAAAGGCTACTGAACTGTTACGTAATATCAGTCCTCCTGTATGGCAGTGGATACTGGACAATCTCCCCAAGAAGAGACTAGAAGCAAAAAGAAACAAAGGCTACTGAACTGTTACGTAATATCAGTCCTCCTGTATGGCAGTGGATACCTGGACAATCTCCCCAAGAAGAGACTAGAAACAAAAGAAACAAAGGGAACTGTTACGTAATATCAGTCCTCCTGTTGGCAGTGGATACTTGAAAATCTCCCCAAGAAGAGACTAGAAAGGAAACTGAACTGAACTGTTGGACAGTCCTCCTGTATGGCAGGATACTGGACAATAAGAAGAGACTAGAAAAAGAAACAAAGGCTACTGAACTGTTACGTAATATCAGTCCTCCTGTATGGCAGAAAAATATTGGACAATCTCCCCAAGAAGACTAGAAGCAAAAAAGAAACAAAGGCTACTGAACTGTTACGTAATATCAGTCCTCCTGTATGGCAGTGGATACTGGACAATCTCCCAAGAAGAGAGAAGAAGCAAAAGAAACAAAGGCTACTGAACTGTTATTAAGTAATATCAGTCCTCCTGTGGCAGTGAATATTGGACAATCTCCCCAAGAAGACTAATGCAAAAAAAAAAAAGGCTACTGAACTTTTACAATATCAGTCCTCCTGTATGGCAGTGGATACTGGACAATCTCCCCAAGAAGAGACTAGAAGCAAAAAGAAAAGTCACTGAACTGGGTTACTACTCAACTCCTGTTGGCAGTGGATACTCAGTCCTCCTGTATGGCTAAAAAGAAACAAAGCCTACTGAATCAGCATCTCCTCCTGTGTGGCAGTGGATACTGGACTAGAAGAGAAAAAGCAAAAAAGAAACAAAGTCTACTGAACTGTTACGTAATATCAGTCCTCCTGTGTAAGTGAACCGGACAATCTCCCCAAGAAGAGACTAGAAGCAAAAGAACAAAGTCTACTGAACTGGTTACGTAACATCAGTCCTCCTGTGTGGCAGGATACTGGACAATCTCCCAAGAAGAGACTAAACAAAGAAACAAAGGCAGCTGAACTTTGTTACGTAATATCAGTCCTCCCTGTATGGCAGTGGATACTGGACAATCTCCCAAGAAGAGACTAGAAGCAAAAGAAACAAAAGTCTACTGAACTGTTACGTAATATCAGTCCTCCCAAATGGCAGTGGATACTGGACAATATCCCCAAGAAGGACTAGAAGCAAAAGAAACAAAGGCTACTGAACTGTTACGTAATATCAGTCCTCCTGTATGGCAGTGGATACTGGACAATCTCCCCAAGAAGAGACTAAAGCAAAAAAGAAACAAAGGCTACTGAACTGTTACGTAATATCTGTCCTCACTGTATGGCAATGAATACTGGACAATCTCCCCAAGAGGAGACTAGAACAAAAAGAAACAAAGGTACTGAACTGTTATTACGTAATATCAGTCCTCCTGTATGGTAGTGACTGTATGAAGCAAAAGAATGTGGACAATCTCCCTCCTAGGCAATACTGGACACTAGAAGCAAAAAAAGAAACAAAGTCTACTGAACTGTTACGTAATATCAGTCCTCCTGTATGCCAGTGGATATTGGACAATCTCCCAAGAAGAGACTAGAAGCAAAGAAACAAAGGTTACTGAACTGTTGCGTAATACAGTCCTCCGTAATATCAGGACCTCCTGAAGAGATAGAAGCAAAAGGAAACTGAACTGTTACGTAATATCAGTCCCCAAGTGGATACTGGACAATCTTCCCAAGAAGACTAAAAACAAACAAAGTCTACGAACTGTTACGTAACATCAGTCCTCCATGGCAGTGGATACTGGACAATCTCCCCCAGAAGTACTAGAAGCAAAAAAAACAAAGACTACTGAACTGTTACGTAACATCAACCCTCCTGTATGGCAGTGGATAATGGACAATCTCCCCAAGAAGAGACTAGAAGCAAAAAAACAAAGGCTACTGAACTGTTACGTAATATCAGTCCTCCTGTATGGCAAATATTGGACAATCTCCCCAAGAAGAGACTAGAAACAAAAAGAAACAAAGGCTACTGAACTGTTACGTAATATCAGTCCTCCTGTATGGCAGTGAATATTGGACAATCTCCCCAAAAGAGACTAGAAACAAAAGAAACAAAGGCTACTGAACTGTTGATGTAATATCAGTCCTCCTGTGTGGCACTGGACAATTCCCAAGAAGTGAATATCCAAAGGCTCCTCCTGTAATATCAGTCCTCCTGTATGGCAGTGGATACTGGACAATCTCCCAAGAAGAGACTAAAACAAAAAAACAAAAGGCTACTGAACTGTTACGTAACATCTGTCCTCCTGTATGGCAATGAATATTGGACAATCTCCTAAGAGGAGACTAGAAACAAAAGAACAGGCTACTGAACTGTTACGCAATATCAGTCCTCCCATGGCAGTGATTATTGGACAATCTCCCCGTTAAGAGACTAGAAGCAAAAGAAACAAAGGCTACTGAACTGTTATTACGTAATATCAGTCCTCCTGTATGGCAGGGAATATTGGACAATCTCCCAAGAAGAGACTAGTTAAAGCAAAAGAAACAAAGTCTACTGAATTGTTACGTAATATCAGTCCTCCTGTATGGCAGTGAATATTGACAATCTCCCCAAAAAGAGAGACTAGAAGCAAAAAAGAAACAAAGGCTACTGAACTGTTACGTAATATCAGTCCTCCTGTATGGCAGTGGATATTGACAATCTCCCAAGAAGAGACTAGAAGCAAAAAAGAAAACAAAGGCTACTGAACTGTTACGTAACATCGTAGTCCTGTATGGCAGTGGATATTGACAATCTTCCCCAAGAAGAGACTAGAAGCAAAGAAACAAAGTCTACTGAACTGTTACGTAATATCAGTCCTCCCCATGGCAGTGAATACTGGACAATCTCCCCAAGAAGAGACTAGAAGTAAAAGAAACAAAGGTTACTGAACTGTTACGTAATATCAGTCCTCCTGTATGGCAGTGGATATTGGACAATCTCCCCAAGAAGAGACTAGAAGCAAAAAGAAACAAAGGCTACTGAACTGTTACGTAACATCAGTCCTCCTGTATGGGCAGTGGATATTGAAGAGACAATCTGAACTGTTACCCCAAGGCAGTGAATATTGACAATAAGAAGAGAAAAGAAAGAACAAAGGCTACTGAACTGTTACGTAATATCAGTCCTGTATGGCAGTGGATATTGACAATCTCCCCAAGAAGAGACTAGCTAAAAGAAACAAAGGCTACTGAACTGTTACGTAATATCAGTCCTCCTGTATGGCAGTGAATACTGAAAATCTCCCAAGAAGAGACTAGAAATAAAAGAAACAAAGGCTACTGAACTGTTACGTAATATCAGTTCTCCTCCCCAAGTATGGTGAAGGAATACTGGACAATCTCCCCTGTATGGCAAGAAGAGACTAGAAGCAAAAGAAACAAAGGCTACTGAACTGTTACGTAATATCAGTCCTCCTGTATGGCAGTGAATATTGCTGACAATCTCCCCCAAGAAGAGACTAGAAGCAAAAGAAACAAAGTCTACTGAACTGTTACGTAACATCAGTCCTCCTGTATGGCAGTGAATATTGGACAATCTCCCCAAGAAGAGACTAGAAGCAAAAAAGAAACAAAGGCTACTGAACTGTTACGTAATATCAGTCCTCCTGTATGGCAATCTCTGTGGAAAGAAAGAAAGTTTACTGAACTGTTGCACAATAAGTGGAAGGAGAAAACTCCCCCAGGACTAGAAAAAAAGAAACAAATCTACTGAACTGTTACAAGAAGTGGATACTGGACAATCTCCCAAGAAGAGACTAAAAAAAAAACAAAGGCTACTGAACTGTTACGTAATATCAGTCCTCCTGTATGGCAGTGAATATTGGACAATCTACCCAAGAAGAGACTAGATGCAAAAGAAACAAAAGTCTACTGAACTGTTACGTAATATCAGTCCTCCTGTATGGCAGTGAATATTGGACAATCTCCCAAGAAGAGACTAGAAGCAAAAGAAACAAAGTCTACTGAACTGTTACGTAATATCAGTCCTCCTGTATAGAGCAAAGTGTCTATAACTGTTACAATATCTCCCAAGAAGAGATACTGGACACTAGGAAACAAAAGAAACAATGGCTACTGAACTGTTACGTAACATCAGTCCTCCTGTATGGCAGTGAATATTGACAATATCCCAAGAAGAGACTAGAAGCAAAAAGAAACAAAGGATACTGAACTGTTACGTAATATCAGTACTCCTGTATGGCGTGAATATTGACAATCTCCCCAAGAAGAGACTAGGAAGCAAAAGAAAAACAAAGGCTACTGAACTGTTACGTAATATCTGTCCTCCCTGTATGGCAGTGGATACTGGGACAATCTCCCCCAAGAAGAGACTAGAAGCAAAAGAAACAAAAGGCTACTGAACTGTTGGCTACGTAATATCAGTCCTCCTGTATGGCAGTGATACTAGACAATCTCCCCAAGAAGAGACTAGAAGCAAAAAAAAAACAAAGGCTACTGAACTGTTACGTAATATCAGTCCTCCCGGTATGGCAGTGAATATTGGACAATCTCCCCAAGAAGAGACTAGGAAGCAAAAGAAACAAAGGCTACTGAACTGTTACGTAATATCAGTCCTCCTATAAGGCAGTGGATACTGGACAAATCCCCCAAGAAGAGACTACTAGCAAAAGAAACAAAGGCTACTTGAATCATGCGTAATATCAGTCCTCCTGTATGGCAGTGAATATTGGACAATCTCCAAGAAGAGACTAAACAAAAGAAAACAAAGGCTACTGAACTGTTACATATTATCAGTCCTCCTGTATGGTAGTGGATACTGGACAATCTCCCCAAGAATAGACTAGAAGCAAAAGAAACAAAGTCTACTGAAATGTTACGTAATATCAGTCCTCCTGTATGGCAGTGGATATTGGACCCAAAGAAGATCTCCCCAAAGCAAATATCAGACAGTGAATATTGGACAATCTCCCAAGAGACAGAAGAAACAAGTCTACTGAACTGTTGCAGCAATATCAGTCCCTCCTGTATGGCAGTGGATATTGGACAATCTCCCAAGAAGAGACTAGAAAATAAAAAAACAAAGGCTACTGAACTGTTACATAATATCAGTCCTCCTGTATGGCAGTGAATATGGACAATCTCCCAAGAAGAGACTAGCAAAAAAGAAACAAAGGCTACTGAACTGTTACGTAATATCAGCCTCCCTGTGGGCAGTGAATGGATACTGGACAATCTCCCCAAGAAGAGACTAGAAGCAAAAGAAACAAAAATCTACTGAACTGCACACGTAATATCAGTCCTCCTGTATGGCAGTGGATACACAGGACAATCTCCCCAAGAAGAGACTAGAAACAAAAAGAAACAAAAGTCTACTGAACTGTTACAATATCAGTCCTCCTGTATGGCAGTGAATATTGGACAATCTCCCCCAAGAAGAGACTAGAACAAAGAAACAATGGCTACTGAACTGTTACGTAATATCAGTCCTCCTGTGTGGCAGGTGGCAGTGAAGAGACTGGACAATCTCCCAAGAAGAGTATGGCAGTGAATACAAAAAAGAGAAACAAAAGAAACTGAACTGTTACGGAACATCAGTCCTCCTGTATGGCAGTGAATATTGGACAATCTCCCCAAGAAGAGACTAGAAGCAAAAAAAAGAAACAAAGGCTACTGAACTGTTATTACGTAATATCAGTCCTCCTGTATGGCAGTGAATATTGGACAATCTCCCCCAAGAAGAGACTAGAAGCAAAAGAAAAAAAAGTCTACTGAACTGTTACGTACATCAGTCCTCCTGTATGGCAGTGTGGATGCTATTGACAATCTCCCCAAGAAGAGACTAGAAGCAAAGAAACAAAGGCTACTGAACTGTTACGTAATATCAGTTCTCCTGTATGGCAATGAATATTGACAATCTCCCAAGAAGAAACTAGAAGCAAAAGAAACAAAGTCTACTGAACTGTTACGTAATATCAGTCCTCCCATGGCAGTGGATATTGACAATCTCCCCAAGAAGAGACTAGAAACAAAGAAACAAAGGCTACCTGAACTGTTACGTAATATCAGTCCTCCTGTGTGGCAGGGATACTGACAATCTCCCCAAGAAGAGACTAGAAACAAAAAGAACAAAGGCTACTGAACTGTTATGTAATATCAGTCCTCCTGTATGGCAGTGATATTGGACAATCTCCAAGAAGAGACTAAACCAAAGAAACAAGCAAAAGAAACAGCGTTGGCAAAAAGAAACAAAAGTTGAACTGTTTACGTAATATCAGTCCTCCTGTATGGCAGAATATTGGACAATCTCCCCAAGAAGAGACTAGAAATAAAAGAAAACAAAGGCTACTGAACTGTTACAATATCAGTCCTCCTGTATGGCAGTGGATACTGGACAATCTCCCAAGAAGAGACTAGAAGCAAAAAAGAAACAAAAGTCTAAGGAACTGTTACAGTAATATCAGTCCTCCTGGCCTTGGCAGTGGATACTGGACAATCTCCTCCCAAGAAGAGACTAGAAATAAAAGAAACAAAAGGCTACTGAACTGTTACAAATATCAGTCCTCCTGTATGGCAGTGGATACTGACAATAACCCCAAGAAGAGACTAGAAGTAAAAGAAACAAAGGCTACTGAACTGTTACGTAATATCAGTCCTCCAGGATATGGACAATGAATATTGGACAATCTCCCAAGAAGGCAGTGAATAGAAGCTAAAAGAAACAAAGTCTACTGAACTGTTACGTAACATCAGTCCTCCTGTATGGCAGTGAATATTGGACAATCTCCCCAAGAAGAGACTAGAAGCAAAAAGAAACAAAGGCTACTGAACTGTTACGTAATATCAGTCCTCCTGTATGGCAGTGAATATTGGACAATCTCCCCAAGAAGAGACTAGAAGCAAAAGAAACAAAGGCTACTGAACTGTTAAGTAATATCAGTCCCATTGTATGGTAGTGGATGCCTGGACAATCTCCCCCAAGAAAGACTAAAAAGAAAACAAGGCTACTGAACTGTTACGTAATATCAGTCCTCCTGTATGGCAGTGGATACTGGACAATCTCCCAAAAGAAGGGACTAGAAGCAAAAAAGAAACAAAGTCCTCCTGCTACTGAACTGTTAGACTAGAAGCAATATTTATTGCATATCAGTCCTCCTGTATGGCAGTGAATATTGGACAATCTCCCAAGAAGAGACTAGAAGCAAAGAAACAAAGGCTACTGAACTGTTACGTAATATCAGTCCTCCTGTATGGCAGTGAATATTGGACAATCTCCCCAAGAAGATACTGGAAGCAAAAAGAAAAGGCTACTGAACTTATTTATGTAATATCAGTCCTCCTGTATGGCAGTGGATACTGGACAATCTCCCAAGAAGACTAGAAGCAAAAAAACAAAGGCTACTGAACTGTTACGTAATATCAGTCCTCCTGTGGCAGTGAATATTGGACAATCTCCCCAAGAAGAGACTAGAAGCAAAAAAGAAACAAAAAGGCTACTGAACTGTTACGTAATATCAGTCCTCCTGTATGGCAGTGGATACTGACAATCTCCCCAAGAAGAGACTAGAAGGAAAAGAAACAAAGGCTACTGAACTTACGTTATATCAGTCCTCCTGTGTGGCGAAAGATCAAAGAAACAAAGGCTCCTGAATTGTTACGTAATATCAGTCCTCCCATGTCCAGTGAATATGACAATTCCCCCAAGAAGAGACTAAAGCAAAAGAAACAAAGGCTACTGAACTGTTACGTAATATCAGTCCTCCTGTATGGAGTGAATATTGGACAATCTCCCAAGATGAGACTAGGAAGCAAAAGAAACAAAGGCACTGAACTGTTACGTAATATCAGTAATCCAGGCAGTGGATACTGGACAATCACCCCAAGAAGAGACTAGAAGCAAAAGAAGAAACAAACTGTTACTAATATGAACAGCATGGCGAGTGGATACTGGACAAATCTCTAAGAAGAGACTAGTGGCAAAGTGGATAACTGTTGCATATCAGTCTCCTGTAACCAAGGATAGGACAATCTCTGAAGGAGACTAGAAGCAAAAGAAACAAAAGGCTACTGAACTGTTACGTAATATCAGTCCTCCAAAGGCAGTGGATACTGGACAATCTCCCCCAAGAAGAGACTAGAAACCAAAAGAACAAAGGCTACTGAACTGTTGCAATATCAGTCCTCCTGTATGGCAGTAGATATTGGACAATCTCCCAAGAAGATACTAGAAGCAAAAGAAACAAAGTCTACTGAACTGTTACGTAATATCAGTCCTCCTGTATGGCAGTAGATATTGGACAATCTCTCCAAGAAGAGACTACAAGCAAAGAAAAAAGGCTACTGAACTGTTACGTAATATCAGTCCCATGGTAGTGGATATTGGACAATCTCCCAAGAAGAGACGGAAGCAAAAGAAACAAAGGCTACTGAACTGTTGAATCAGTCCTCCTGTAGCAGTGGATGGACAATCTCCCAAGAGGGACTGAGCAGTCAAGGCTACTGAACTGTTACGCAGTCCTCTGAATATTGGACAATCTCCCCAAGAAGAGACTAGAAGCAAAAAAGAAACAAATGCTACTGAACTGTTACGTAATATCAGTCCTCCTGTGGCATCAGTTGGACAGAATCTCTCTTTGGCAGGGATACTGGACAATATCCCCAAGAAGAGGACAATCTCCCAAGAAGAACTAAAAAAGAACAAAGGCTACTCAACTGTTGCACAGTGATCCTGTGTGGCATACAATCTCCCCAGAAGAATGAAGCAAAAAGAAACAAAAGGCTACACTGAAGTGTTACGTCATATCAGTCCTCCTGAATGGATTGGACAATCTCCCCAGAGAAGAGACTAGAACTGTTACATGTTGCAAGAATACTGGACAATCTCTACAAGAAGAGACTAGAAGCAAAAGTAATGTTCTGAACTGTTACGCAATATCAGTCCTCCTGTGGCATTGAATATTGGACAATCTCCCCAGAGACTGAAGCAAAAGAAACAAAAATACTGAACTGTTACGTAATATCAGTCCTCCCTATGGCATTGAATATTGGACAATCTCCCCAGAGAAGAGACTAAACAAAAGAAACAAAGGCTACTGAACTTTATTTACGTAATATCAATTCTCCTGTATAGCAGCAGTGAATATTGGACAATCTCCCCAAGAAAGAGAGACTAGAAACCAAAGAAACAAAAGGCTACTGAACTGTTACGTAATATCCAGTAATCACTGTGTGGCAGTGGATGCTGGACAATCTCCCCAGAGACTAAACAAAAGAAAGAAAGGCTACTGAACTGTTACGTAATATCAGTCCTCCTGTATGGCAGTGGATATTGACAATCTCCCCAAGAAGACTAGCTAAAAGAAACAAAGGCTACTGAACTGTACATGTAATATCAGTCCTCCTGTATGGCAGTGGATATTGGACAATCTCCCCAAGAAGAGACTAGAAGCAAAAGAAACAAAGGCTACTGAACTGTTACGTAATATCAGTCCTCCTGTATGCCAGTGAATATTGACAATCTCCCCAAGAAGAGACTAGAAGCAAAAAAGAAACAAAAGGCTACTGAACTGTTGCACATCGGTCCTCCTGTATGGCAGTGAATAATGGACAATCTCCCCAAAAAGAGACTAAACAAAAGAAACAAAAGGCTACTGAACTGTTACGTAATATCAGTCCTCCTGTATGGCAGTGAATATTGACAATCTCCCCAGAAGAGACTAGAAGCAAAAAACAAAGGCTACTGAACTGTTACGTAATATCAGTCCTCCTGTATGGCAGTGAATATTGACAATCTCCGTAAGAAGAGACTAGAAGCAAAATAAACAAAGGGTACTGAACTGTTACATAATATCAGTCCTCCTGTATGGCAGTGGATACTGGACAATCTCCCCAGAAGAGAGACTAGAAGCAAAAGAAACAAAGGCTACTGAACTGTTACGTAATATCAGTCCTCCTGTATGGCAGTGAATAATGGACAATCTCCCCAAGAAGAGACTAGGAAACAAAAGAAACAAAGGCTACTGAACTGTTACGTAATATCAGTCCTCCTGTATGCCAGTGATATGGACAATCTCCCCAAGAAGAGACTATAAGCAAAAGAAACAGAGGGTACTGAACTGTTACGTAATATCAGTCCTCCTGTATGGCAGTGAATATTGGACAATCTCCCCAGAAGAGACTATAAGCAAAAACAAAGGCTACTGAACTGTTACGTAATATCAGTCCTCCTGTATGGCAGAAAATGGACAATCTCCCCAAGAAGAGACTAGAAACAAAAGAAACAAAGGCTACTGAACTGTTACGTACTATCAGGTCGTCCTGTGTATTGTTCAATCAGTGGATACTGGTTACGTAATATCAGTCCCCAAGAAGAGACTCTCCCCAGAAGACTAAAAGAAACAGATGGTACTGAACTGTTACGTAATATCAGTCCTCCTGTATGGCAGTGGATATGGACAATCTCCCCAGGAAGAGACTAGAAGCAAAGAAACAAAGGCTACTGAACTGTTACGTAATATCAGTCCTCCTGTATGGCAGTGAATATTTGACAATCTCCCAAGAAGAGACTAGAAACAAAAAGAAACAAAGGCTACTGAACTGTTACGTAACATCAGTCCTCCTGTATGGCAGTGAATATTGGACAATCTCCCCTAGAAGAGACTTAGAAGCAAAAGAAAACAAAGGCTACTGAACTGTTACGTAATATCAGTCCTCCTGTATGGCAGTGAATATTGGACAATCTCCCAAGAAGAGAGACTAGAAGCAAAAGAAACAAAGGCTACTGAACTGTTACGTAATATCAGTCCTCCCTAGAAGAGACTAGTGAAACAAAGTATTGGTTACAATCTCCCCCAGAAGAGACTAAAGACAAAAAAAAAAAGGCTACTGAACTGTTACGTAATATCAGTCCCTCCTGTGTGGCAGTGGATATTGGACAATATCCCCAAGAAGAGACCAGAAGCAAAAGAAACAAAGGCTACTGAACTGTTTACGTAATATCAGTCCTCCTGTATGGCAGAGAATATTGGACAATCTCCCCAAGAAGAGACCAGCAAAAGAAACAAAGGCTACTGAACTGTTACGTAATTCAGTCCTCCTGTATGCCAGTGGATACTGGACAATCTCCCCAAGAAGAGACTAAAGCAAAGAAACAAAAGCTACTGAATCAATATCAGTCCTCCTGTATGGCAGTGAATATTGACAATCTCCCAAGAAGAGACTAGGAAGCAAAGAAACAAAGGCTACTGAACTGTTACGTAATATCAGTCCTCCTGTATGCCAGTGGATACTGGAGAAGAGACTGGATACTGAACTGGACAATCTCCCATGGCAGAAGAGACTAAAAGCAAAAGAAACAAAGGCTGAACTGTTACGTAATATCAGTCCTCCTCCTGTGGCAGTGGATACTGGACAATCTCCCCAAGAAGAGACTAGAAGCAAAGAAACAAAGGCTACTGAACTGTTACGTAATATCAGTCCTCCTGTATGGCAGTGAATATTGGACAATCTCCCAAGAAGAGACTAGGAAGCAAGAAAACAAAGGCTACTGAACTGTTACGTAATATCAGTCCTCCTGTGTGGCAGTGGATATTGGACAATTCCCCAAGAAGAGACTAGAAACAAAAGAAACAAAGGCTACTGAACTGTTACGTAATATCAGTCCTCCTGTGTGGCAGTGAATATTGGACAATCTCCCCCCTAAAAGAGACTAGAAGCAAAAAAAACAAAGGCTACTGAACTGTTACGTAATATCAGTCCTGTGTGCCAGTGTGATGCTGGACAATCTCCCTAGAAGAGACTAGAAGCAAAAAGAAACCAAAAGGCTACTGAACTGTTACGTAATATCAGTCCTCCTGTATGGCAGTGGATACTGGACAATCTCCCCAAGAAGAGACTAGAAGCAAAAAAAGAAACAAAGGCTAACTGAACTGTTACGTAATATCAGTCCTCCTGTATGGCAGTGAATATTGGACAATCTCCCCCAAGAAGAGACTAGGAAGCAAAAAGAAACAAAGGCTACTGAACTGTGCCATTTAATATCAGTCCCCTCCTGTATGGCAGTGAATATTGGACAATCTCCCAAGAAGAGACTAGAAAAAGAAACAAAGGCTACTGAACTGTTACGTAATATCAGTCCTCCTGTATGGCAGTGAATATTGGACAATCTCCCTAGAAGAGACTAGAAGCAAAAGAAACAAAGGCTACTGAAATAGCATGAATATCAGTCCTCCTGTATGCCAGTGGATACTGGACAAAGAAGAGACAAAAAGAAACAAAGCTACTGAACTGTTGCATAACATCAGTCCTCCTGTAGGCAGTCCTCCCCAAGAAGAGACTAGAAGCAAGAAGAAACAAAGGCTACTGAACTGATACTGGATATCAGTCCTCCTGTATGGCTATTGGACAATCCCAAGAAGAGACTAGAAGCAAAAAGAAACAAAGCTACTGAACTGTTACGTAATATCAGTCGTCCTCCAGTGGATACCGGACAATCTCCCAAGAATAGATAGAAGCAAAAAAAAAGAAAATGGGTACTGAACAATGTAATATCTCCTCCTGTGGGCAGTGAATATTGGACAATCTCCCTAGAAGAGACTAGAAGCAAAAAAAGAAACAAAGGCTACTGAACTGTTACGTAACATAGTCCTCCTGTATGGCGGTGAATATTGACAATCTCCCCAAGAAGAGACTAGAAGCAAAAAAAACAAAGGCTACTGAACTGTTACATAAATATAAGTCCTCCTGTATGGCAGTGAATATTGACAATCTCCCTAAGAAGAGACTAGCAAAAAAGAAACAAAGGCTACTCCCCACATGTAACATCAGTCCTCTGTGGCAGTGAATATTGGACAATTCCCTAAGAAGAGACAGAAGCAAAAGAAACAAAGGCTACTGAACTGTTGCATGTAATCAGTCCTCCTGTATGGCAGTGAATATTGGACAATCTCCCCAAGAAGAGACTAGGAAAAAAAGAAACAAAGGCTACTGAACTGTTACATGGGGTTTCAGTCCTCCTGTATGCCAGTGGATATTGGACAATCTCCCCAAGAAGAGACTAGAAGCAAAAGAAACAAGGGTACTGAACTGTTACGTAATATCAGTCCTCCTGGTATCCCAGTGGATACTGGACAATCTCCCCAAGAAGAGACTAGAAGCAAAGAAACAAAGGCTACTGAACTGTTAAAAGTCCTCCTGTATGGTGCTGAACTGGACAATTACGTAAAGCAAAAAGAAACAAAGCACTGAACTGTTACCTCCTCCCCATGGCAGTGAATATTGGACAATCTCCCCAAGAAGAGACTAGAAGCAAAAGAAACAAAGGCTACTGAACTGTTACGTAATATCAGTCCTCCTGTGTGGCAGTGGATATTGGACAATCTCCCCAAGAAGAGACTAGAAGCAAAAAGAAACAAAGGGTACTGAACTGTTACGTAACATCAGTCCTCCTGTGGGCAGTGAATATTGGACAATCTCCCCAAGAAGAGACTAGAAGCAAAAGAAACAAAGGCTACTGAACTGTTACGTAATATCAGTCCTCTGTATGGCAGTGGATACTGGACAATCTCCCCTAGAAGAAGAGACTAGAAGCAAAAAGAAACAAAGGCTACTGAACTGTTACGTAATATCAGTCCTCCTGTGTGGCAGTGGATACTGGACAATCTCCCCTAGAAGAGACTAGAAAGCAAAAGAAACAAAGGCTACTGAACTGTTACAAATATCAGTCCTCCCCATGGCAGTGAATATTGGACAATCTCTGAAGAGAGACTAGAAGTAAAGAAACAAAGGTTACTGAACTGTTACGTAATATCAGTCCTCCTGTATGGCAGAAGGATACTGGACAAAATCCCCAAGAAGAGAGACTAGATGAGACTAGAAAAAAGAAACAAAGTCTACTGAACTGTTACGTAATATCAGTCCTCCTGTATGGCAGTGGATACTGGACAATCTCCCCAAGAAGAGACTAGAAGCAAAAGAAACAAAGGCTACTGAACTGTTACGTAATATCAGTCCTCCTGTATGGCAGTGGATATTGGACAATCTCCCCAAGAAGAGACTAGAAGCAAAAGAAACAAAGGCTACTGAACTGTTACGTAATATCAGTCCTCCTGTATGGCAGTGGATACTTGACAATCTCCCCAAGAAGAGACTAAAAGCAAAAGAAAACAAAGGCTACTGAACTGTTACGTAACATCAGTCCTCCTGTGTGGCAGTGAATATTGGACAATCTCCCCAAGAAGAGACTAGAAGCAAAAGAAACAAAGTCTACTGAACTGTTACGTAATATCAGTCCTCCTGTATGCAAAAGAAACAATATTGAACAATCTCCCCAAGAAGTGAATAGACTAGAAGAAACTAGAAGCAAAAGAAACAAAGGCTACTGAACTGTTACGTAATATCAGTCCTCCTGTATGGCAGTGAATACTGGACAATCTCCCCAAGAAGAGACTAGAAGCAAAAAGAAACAAAAGGCTACTGAACTGTTACGTAATATCAGTCCTCCTGTATGGCAGTAGATATTGGACAATCTCCCAAGAAGAGACTATCGCCCAACAAAAGAAACAAAGGCTACTGAACTGTTATGTAATCAGTCCTCACCTGTATGCCAGTGGATACTGGACAATCTCCCCAAGAAGAGACTAGAAGCAAAAAGAAACAAAGGCTACTGAACTGTTACGTAATATCAGTCCTCCTGTATGGCAGTGGATACTGGACAATCTCCCCAGAAGAGACTAGAAGCAAAAGAAACAAAGGCTACTGAACTGTTACGTAATATCGGTCCTCCTGTATGCCAGTGGATACTTGGACAATCTCCCCAAAGAGACTAGAAGCAAAAAGAAACAAAGGCTACTGAACTGTTACGTAATATCAGTCCTCCTGTATGGCAGTGGATACTGGACAATCTCCCCAAGAAGAGACTAGAAGCAAAAGAAACTACTGAACTGTTACAATATCAGTCCTCCTGTAGGCAATCTCCCAAGAAGAGACTAGAAACAAAAGAAACAAAGGGTACTGAACTGTTACGTAATATCATCCTCCTGTATGGCAGTGAATATTGGACAATCTCCCAAGAAGAGACTAGAAGCAAAAGAAACAAAGGCTACTGAACTGTTACGTAATATCAGTCCTCCTGTATGGCAGTGAATACTGGACAATCTCCCCAAGAAGAGACTAGAAACAAAAAGAAAACAAAGGCTACTGAACTGTTACGTAATATCAGTCCTCCTGTATGGCAGTGGATATTGGACAATCTCCCCAGAAGAGACTAGAAGCAAAAGAAACAAAGGTTACTGAACTGTTACGTAATATCAGTCCTCCTGTGGCAGTGGATACTGACAATCTCCCCAAGAAGAGACTAGAAGCAAAAGAAACAAAGTCTACTGAACTGTTACGTAATATCAGTCCTCCTGTATGGCAGTGAATATTGGACAATCTCCCCAAGAAGAGACTAGAAGCAAAGAAACAAAGGCTACTGAACTGTTACGTAATATCAGTCCTCCTGTATGGCAGTGAATATTGGACAATCTCCCAAGAAGAGACTAGAAGCAAAAGAAAACAAAGGCTACTGAACTGTTACGTAATATCAGTCCTCTGATGAACTGATCCTCCCAAGAATTTTGCAGGAATACAAAAGAAACAAAGGCTACTGAACTGTTACGTAATCAGTCCTCCTGTGTGGCAGAACTTGACAACTCCCTAAGAAGAAACTAGAAACAAAAGAAACAAAGTCTACTGAACTGTTACGTAATATCAGTCCTCCTGTATGGCAGTGAATATTGGACAATCTCCCCAAGAAGAGACTAGAAGCAAAAGAAACAAAGTCTACTGAACTGTTACGTAATATCAGTCCTCCTGTATGGCAGTGGATACTGGACAATCTCCCCAAGAAGAGACTAGAAAGAAAAGAAACAAAGGCTACTGAACTGTTACGTATTATCAGTCCTCCTGTATGGCAGTGTTATTGGACAATCTCCCCAAGAAGAGACTAGAAGCAAAAGAAACAAAGGCTACTGAACTGTTACGTAATATCAGTCCTCCTGTATGGCAGGAATATTGGACAATTTCCCTAAGAAGAGACTAGAAACAAAAAAGAAACAAAGGCTACTGAACTGTTACGTAATATCAGTCCTCCTGTATGGCAGTGAATATTGACAATCTCCCCAAGAAGAGACTAGAAGCAAAAGAAACAAAAGGCTACTGAACTGTTACGTAATATCAGTCCTCCTGTATGGCAGTGGATACTGGACAATCTCCCCCAAGAAGAGACTACTAGAAGCAAAAGAAACAAAGGCTACTGAACTGTTACGTAACATCAGTCCTCCTGTATGGCAGTGAATATTGACAATCTCCCCAAGAAGAGACTAGAAGCAAAAGAAACAAAGGCTACTGAACTGTTACGTAATATCAGTCCTCCTGTGTGGCAGTGAATATTGGACAATCTCCCCAAGAAGAGACTAGGAAACAAAAAGAAACAAAGCTACTGAACTGTTACGTAATATCAGTCCTCCTGTATGGCAGTGAATATTGGACAATCTCCCCTGAAGAGACTAGAAGCAAAAAAGAAACAAAGGCTACTGAACTGTTACGTAATATCAGTCCTCCTGTATGGCAGTGAATATTGACAATCTCCCCAAGAAGAGATCAGGAAAAAGAAACAAAAGTGAACTGTTATAATATCAGTGGAGTGGAACAATCTCCCCAAAGAAGAGACTAGAAGCAAAAGAGAAACAAAGGCTACTGAACTGTTACGTAATATCAGTCCTCCTGTATGGCAGTGGATACTGGGACAATCTCCCCAAGAAGAGACTAGAAGCAAAAGAAACAAAGGCTACTGAACTGTTACGTAATATCAGTCCTCCTGTATGGCAGTGAATACTGGACAAAAGAAACAGTCTCCCCAAGAAGAGACTAGAAGCAAAAGAAACAAAGGCTACTGAACTGTTACGTAATATCAGTCCTCCTGTATGGCAGTGGATATTGGACAATCTCCCAAGAAGAGACTATTAGAAGCAAAGAAACAAAGGCTACTGAACTTGTTACGTAACATCAGTCCTCCTGTATGGCAGTGAATATTGACAATCTCCCCAAGAAGAGACTAGAAGCAAAAGAAACAAAAGTCTACTGAACTGTTATGTTCAGTCCTCCTGTATGGCAGTGGATACAGACAATCTCCCCAAGAAGAGACTAGAATCAAAAGAAACAAAAGTGAATAACATCAGTCCTCCTGGGGCAGTGGATACTGGACAATCTCCCAAGAAGAGACTCCTGAAAAGAAACAGACTAACTGAAACAAAAAAAACAAAGAAGAGACTACTGAACTGTTACGTAACATCAGTCCTCCTGTATGGCAGTGAATACTGGACAATCTCCCCAAGAAGAGACTAGAAGCAAAAAGAAACAAAGGCTACTGAACTGTTACGTAATATCAGTCCTCCTGTATGGCAGTGGATACTGGACAATCTCCCCCTAGAAGAGACTAGAAGCAAAAAAAAACAAAGGCTACTGAACTGTTACGTAATATCAGTCCTCCTGTGTGGCAGTGGATACTGGACAATCTCCCAAGAAGAGACTAGAAGCAAAAGAAACAAAGGCTACTGAACTGTTACGTAATATCAGTCCTCCTGGCAGTATGGCAGTGAATATTGGACAATCTCCCTCCCAAGAAGAGACTAGAAGCAAAAGAAACAAAGGCTACTGAACTGTTACGTAATATCAGTCCTCCTGTGTGGCAGTGGATACTGGACAATCTCCCAAGAAGAGACTAGAAGCAAAAAGAAACAAAGGCTACTGAACTGTTACGTAATATCAGTCCTCCTGTATGGCAGTGGATACTGGACAATCTCCCCAAGAAGAGACTAGAAGCAAAAGAAACAAAGGCTACTGAACTGTTACAATAATATCAGTCCTCCTGTGTGGCAGTGAATACTGGACAATCTCCCCAAGAAGAGACTAGAAGCAAAAAGAAACAAAGGCTACTGAACTGTTACGTAATATCAGTCCTCCTGTATGGCAGTGGATACTGGACAATCTCCCCAAGAAGAGACTAGAAGCAAAGAAACAAAGTCTACTGAACTGTTACGTAACATCAGTCCTCCCATGGCAGTGAATATTGGACAATCTCCCCAAGAAGAGACTAGAAACAAAAGAAACAAAGGCTACTGAACTGTTACGTAATATCAGTCCTCCTGTATGGCAGTGAATATTGGACAATCTCCCAAGAAGAGACTAGAAGCAAAAGAAACAAAGGCTACTGAACTGTTACGTAATATCAGTCCTCCTGTATGGCAGTGGGATACTGGACAATCTCCCCAAGAAGAGACTAGAAGGAAAAAGAAACAAAGGCTACTGAACTGTTACGTAATATCAGTCCTCCTGTATGGCAGTGAATATTACTGGACAATCTCCCCAAGAAGAGACTAGAAGCAAAAAGAAACAAAGGCTACTGAACTGTTACGTAATATCAGTCCTCCTGTATGGCAGGGGATACTGGACAATCTCCCCAAGAAGAGACTAGAAGCAAAAGAAACAAAGTCTACTGAACTGTTACGTAATATCAGTCCTCCTGTATGGCAGTGAATATTGGACAATCTCCCCAAGAAGAGACTAGAAGCAAAAGAAACAAAGGCTACTGAACTGTTACGTAATATCAGTCCTCCTGTATGGCAGTGAACTGTTATAACATCAGGAGTGGATACAATCTCCCCAAGAAGAGACTAGAAGCAAAAGAAACAAAGGTCTACAGTGAACTGAACTGTTACAAAAAGAAACAAAGTAAATGATCAGTCCTCCTGTATGGCAGTGGATACTGGACAATCTCCCAAGAAGAGACTAGAAGCAAAAGAAACAAAGGCTACTGAACTGTTACGTAATATCAGTCCTCCTGTATGGCAGTGAATATTGGACAATCTCCCAAGAAGAGACTAGAAGCAAAAGAAACAAAGGCTACTGAACTGTTACGTAATATCAGTCCTCCTGTATGGCAGTGAATATTGGACAATCTCCCCAAGAAGAGACTAGAAGCAAAAGAAACAAAGGCTACTGAACTGTTACGTAATATCAGTCCTCCTGTATGCCAGTGGATACTGGACAATCTCCCCTAGAAGAGACTAGAAGCAAAAGAAACAAAGGCTACTGAACTGTTACGTAATATCAGTCCTCCTGTATGGCAGTGGATGGACAATCTGAAGACAATCTACCTGTTGCGTAATATCAATGAAGAGACTCCCAAGAAGAGACTAGAAAAAAGAAACAAAGGCTACTGAACTGTTACGTAATATCAGTCCTCCTGTATGGCAGTGATACTGGACAATCTCCCAAGAAGAGACTAGAAGCAAAGAAACAAAGGCTACTGAACTGTTACGTAATATCAGTCCTCCTGTATGGCAGTGAATATGGACAATCTCCCAAGAAGAGACTGAAGCAAAAGAAACAAAGGCTACTGAACTGTTACGTAATCTCCCCTGTATGGCAGTGAATATTGACAATCTCCCCAAGAAGAGACTAGAAAAAAGAAACAAAGGCTACTGAACTGTTACGTAATATCAGTCCTCCTGTATGGCAGTGAGTCCTGGACAATCTCCCCAAGAAGAGACTGGCAAAGAATATTGAACTGTTACAATCTCCCCTAGAAGATATTGACTAGAAGAGACTAAAAGAAAAGAAAAAAGGCTACTGAACTGTTACGTAATATCAGTCCTCCTGTATGGCAGTGAATACTGGACAATCTCCCCAAGAAGAGACTAGAAGCAAAAGAAACAAAGGCTACTGAACTGTTACGTAATATCAGTCCTCCTGTATGGCAGTGAATACTGGACAATCTCCCCAAGAAGAGACTAGAAGCAAAAGAAACAAAGGCTACTGAACTGTTACGTAATATCAGTCCTCCTGTATGGCAGTGAATATTGACAATCTCCCAAGAAGAGACTAGAAGCAAAAGAAACAAAGGCTACTGAACTGTTACAGTCAGTCCTCCTGTATGGCAGTGAATATTGGACAATCTCCCCAAGAAGAGACTAGAAGCAAAAGAAACAAAGGCTACTGAACTGTTACGTAATATCAGTCCTCCTGTATGGCAGTGAATATTGGACAATCTCCCAAGAAGAGACTAAAGCAAAAAAGAAACAAAGGCTACTGAACTGTTACGTAATATCAGTCCTCCTGTATGGCAGTGAATATTGGACAATCTCCCCAAGAAGAGACTAGAAGCAAAAGAAACAAAGGCTACTGAACTGTTACGTAATATCAGTCCTCCTGTATGGCAGTGGATACTGGACAATCTCCCCAAGAAGAGACTAGAAGCAAAAGAAACAAAGGCTACTGAACTGTTACGTAATATCAGTCCTCCTGTATGGCAGTGGATACTGGACAATCTCCCCAAGAAGAGACTAGAAGCAAAAGAAACAAAGGCTACTGAACTGTTACGTAATATCAGTCCTCCTGTATGGCAGTGAATATTGGACAATCTCCCCAAGAAGAGACTAGAAGCAAAAGAAACAAAGGCTACTGAACTGTTACGTAATATCAGTCCTCCTGTATGGCAGTCCTCCCCAAGAAGAGACTATGGCAAAAGAAACAAAGGCTACTGAACTATTATCAGTCCTCTGTATGGCAATATTGGACCCCCCAGAAGAGACTAGAAGCAAAAAGAAACAAAGGCTACTGAACTGTTACGTAATATCAGTCCTCCTGTATGGCAGTGGATATTGGACAATCTCCCCAAGAAGAGACTAGAAGAAAAAAAAAACAAAGGCTACTGAACTGTTACGTAATATCAGTCCTCCTGTATGGCAGTGAATATTGGACAATCTCCCCAAGAAGAGACTAGAAGCAAAAGAAACAAAGGCTACTGAACTGTTACGTAATATCAGTCCTCCTGTGTGGCAGTGGATACTGGACAATCTCCCCAAGAAGAGACTAGAAGCAAAAGAAACAAAGGCTACTGAACTGTTTGCATAATATCAGTCCTCCTGTATGGCAGTGATACTCAATCCCCCAAGAGACTAGAAGCAAAAAGAAACAAAGGCTACTGAACTGTTACGTAATATCAGTCCTCCTGTGTGGCAGTGGATATTGGACAATCTCCCCAAGAAGAGACTAGAAGCAAAAGAAACAAAGGCTACTGAACTGTTACGTAATATCAGTCCTCCCAGGTGGCAGTGGATATTGGACAATCTCCCCAAGAAGAGACTAGAAGCAAAAAGAAACAAAGGCTACTGAACTGTTACGTAATATCAGTCCTCCTGTATGGCAGTGGATACTGGACAATCTCCCCAAGAAGAGACTAGAAGCAAAAGAAACAAAGGCTACTGAACTGTTACGTAATATCAGTCCTCCTGTGTGGCAGTGCATACTGGACAATCTCCCCAAGAAGAGAGAAGAAGCAAAAGAAACAAAGGCTACTGATCTGTTACGTAATATCAGTCCTCCTGTATGGCCTGGACAATCTCCCCAAGAAGAGACTAGGAAACAAAGGCTAGAACTGGATAGTCCTCCTGGATAACAATCTCCCCAAGAAGAGACTAGAAGCAAAAGAAACAAAGGCTACTGAACTGTTACGTAATATCAGTCCTCCTGTATGGCAGTGGATACTGGACAATCTCCCCAAGAAGAGACTAGAAGCAAAAGAAACAAAGGCTACTGAACTGTTACGTAATATCAGTCCTCCTGTATGGCAGTGAATATTGGACAATCTCCCCAAGAAGAGACTAGAAGCAAAAGAAACAAAGGCTACTGAACTGTTACGTAATATCAGTCCTCCTGTATGGCAGTGAATATTGGACAATCTCCCCAAGAAGAGACTAGAAGCAAAAGAAACAAAGGCTACTGAACTGTTACGTAATATCAGTCCTCCTGTATGGCAGTGAATATTGGACAATCTCCCCAAGAAGAGACTAGAAGCAAAAGAAACAAAGGCTACTGAACTGTTACGTACCTCCCAGTAATATCAATCCTCCCTTGGCAGTGAATAAAGGCTACTGAACTGTTACAATATCAGTCCCAAGAAGAGACTAGAAATCTCCCTAAAGAAACAAAGGCTACTGAACTGTTACGTAATATCAGTCCTCCTGTATGGCAGTGAATATTGGACAATCTCCCCAAGAAGAGACTAGAAGCAAAAAGAAACAAAGGCTACTGAACTGTTACGTAATATCAGTCCTCCTGTATGGCAGTGAATATTGGACAATCTCCCAAGAAGAGACTAGAAGCAAAAGAAACAAAGGCTACTGAACTGTTACGTAATATCAGTCCTCCTGTATGGCAGTGAATATTGGACAATCTCCCCAAGAAGAGACTAGAAGTAAAAGAAACAAAGGCTACTGAACTGTTACGTAATATCAGTCCTCCTGTATGGCAGTGGATATTGGACAATCTCCCAAGAAGAGACTAGAAGCAAAAAGAAACAAAGGCTACTGAACTGTTACGTAATATCAGTCCTCCTGTATGGCAGTGAATACTGGACAATCTCCCCAAGAAGAGACTAGAAGCAAAAAGAAACAAAGGCTACTGAACTGTTACGTAATATCAGTCCTCCTGTATGGCAGTGAATATTGGACAATCTCCCAAGAAGAGACTAGAAGCAAAAGAAACAAAGGCTACTGAACTGTTACGTAATATCTGAGTCCTCCTGTATGGCAGTGAATATTGGACAATCTCCCCAAGAAGAGACTAGAAGCAAAAAGAAACAAAGGCTACTGAACTGTTATGTAATATCAGTCCTCCTGTATGGCAGTGAATATTGGACAATCTCCCCAAGAAGAGACTAGAAGCAAAAGAAACAAAGGCTACTGAACTGTTACGTAATATCAGTCCTCCTGTATGGCAGTGAATATTGGACAATCTCCCAAGAAGAGACTAGAAAAAAAGAAACAAAGGCTACTGAACTGTTACGTAAATCAGTCCTCCTGTATGGCAGTGGATACTAGAAACCAAAAGAAACAAAGGCTACTGAACTGTTACGTAATATCAGTCCTCCTGTATGGCAGTGAATATTGGACAATCTCCCCAAGAAGAGACTAGAAGCAAAAGAAACAAAGGCTACTGAACTGTTACGTAATATCAGTCCTCCTGTATGGCAGTGAATATTGGACAATCTCCCCAAGAAGAGACTAGAAGCAAAAGAAACAAAGGCTACTGAACTGTTACGTAATATCAGTCCTCCTGTATGGCAGTGAATATTGGACAATCTCCCAAGAAGAGACTAGAAGCAAAAGAAACAAAGGCTACTGAACTGTTACGTAATATCAGTCCTCCTGTATGGCAGTGAATATTGGACAATCTCCCCAAGAAGAGACTAGAAGCAAAAAAAAACAAAGGCTACTGAACTGTTACGTAATATCAGTCCTCCTGTATGGCAGTGAATAGTGGACTGAAGAGACTAAACAAAGAAACAAAGGCTTACAATCTCCCCTGTAAGAAGAGACTAGAAGCAAAAGAAACAAAGGCTACTGAACTGTTACGTAATATCAGTCCTCCTGTATGGCAGTGAATATTGGACAATCTCCCCAAGAAGAGACTAGAAGCAAAAGAAACAAAGGCTACTGAACTGTTACGTAATATCAGTCCTCCTGTATGGCAGTGAATATTGGACAATCTCCCAGAAGAGACTAGAAGCAAAAGAAACAAAAGGCTACTGAACTGTTACATAATATCAGTCCTCCTGTATGGCAGTGAATATTGGACAATCTCCCCAAGAAGAGACTAGAAGCAAAAGAAACAAAGGCTACTGAACTGTTACGTAATATCAGTCCTCCTGTATGGCAGTGAATATTGGACAATCTCCCCAAGAAGAGACTAGAAGCAAAAGAAACAAAGGCTACTGAACTGTTACGTAATATCATTCCTCCTGTATGGCAGTGGATATGACAATCCCCAAGAAGAGACTAGAAGCAAAAGAACAAAGATACAAAGTCCTCCTGTATGGCACTGGACAATCTCCCCAAGAAGAGACTAGAAGCAAAGAAACAAAGTCCTCCTGTAATATCAGTGGATACTGGTGTGTGGCAGGATACTGGACAATCTCCCCAAGAAGAGACTAGAAGCAAAAAGAAACAAAGGGCTACTGAACTGTTACGTAATATCAGTCCTCCTGTATGGCAGTGAATATTGGACAATCTCCCAAGAAGAGACTAGAAGCAAAAAAAGAAACAAAGGCTACTGAACTGTTACGTAATATCAGTCCTCCTGTATGGCAGTGGATACTGGACAATCTCCCAAGAAGAGACTAGAAGCAAAAGAAACAATGGCTACTGAACTGTTACGTAATATCAGTCCTCCTGTATGGCAGTGAATATTGGACAATCTCCCCAAGAAGAGACTAGAAGCAAAAGAAACAAAGGCTACTGAACTGTTAAATATCAGTCCTCCTTTATGGCAGTGAATATTGGACAATCTCCCCAAGAAGAGACTAGAAGCAAAAGAAACAAAGGCTACTGAACTGTTACGTAATATCAGTCCTCCTGTATGGCAGTGAATATTGGACAATCTCCCCAAGAAGAGACTAGAATCAAAAAAAGAAACAAACTGGCTACTGAACTGTTACAATCTCCCAAGTAAGACTATCAGTCCTCCTGTATGGCAGTGAATATTGGACAATCTCCCCAAGAAGAGACTAGAAGCAAAAGAAACAAAGGCTACTGAACTGTTACGTAATATCAGTCCTCCTGACTAATATAGCAGTGACAGCTGGACAATTTCCTCACTGAGGAAGTATAGACAATGCGTTAGAGTTGCGGTTCTATAGACCAATATTACTGGAAACAAAGAAAATAGTGCTGATCTGCTCTGTAGTACGTAATGTTCTATGGGACAGTCAATTGTGGGAAATGTTCTAACAGATGAAGAAGAAGTGTCAGTGATGTGGTTCGGTTGACGAATGCTAAGAGTGCTGTTATATAAGGATAAAGTGTCGCTGCCACTGGATTTTGAACACGGGTCGCCAGAGAGCAAACACAGGCGATCCCTTTCTAAATAAGTAGCTCACGTGATAGCAAAGGAAATATAAATATGTGAGTTAGCGTGACCTCTATTGATCATCATTTCTATTCTATCATCTATTACTATACAGACCGCTATTCCCTATACTATTTCTCTACACTGGTCACTATACGGATTGCTATTCGGTAGTTACTTTTCGAGCGAGTATTATCGAGCAAGTGATATTCGAATGCGTCTAACACCAGTATTGTTCAACGGCGTTATTATAGTTGTATCTGCGATTACAAAGTCTCTACTACAATAAGCATTCCGTCCTGGGTGTGACGATAAACTACATCCGCGTCCTGGTAAGACGATAAACTACGTCAAACAGCATGGCCTCTGATCAGGTCGTTTTGAGGAGCGTGGAACTACCTCTTAATTACTGGTGTTCCCAAGTCCAACCTGACCAGGGGTGGTAGCACCTGTTAGGGTCTCACCTATGAGCAAATAGTTAACCCCAAAACTGGGGTCAAAACACTATGAAAGTGTAAAAAAAGATTTTAATACCAGAAATACTTTTTTTTAAAAATATTGCTAGCAATACATTTTTGAAGAAAAATATATTATCAAAAATAGATTTATGAAACAAAAAAAATATCACCAGCAAAGAAAATATCTTTTGGCATTAAATAACCCATTAAGGTTGATATGCCGTAAAACAAAATAAACCAAACCAATCTAAAGCAAAGAATACATATTCTATTCATACGAATCTATCCTAAAAATGTTGTCGGCATTAAATAACACATTGAGTTTGATATGCCGTAAAACAAAATAAACCAAACCAATCTAAAGCAAAGAATACATATTCTATTCATACGAATCTATCCTAAAAATGTTGTCGGCATTAAATAACCCATTGAGGTTGATATGCCGTAAAGCAAAATAAACCAAACCAATCTAAACCAAAGAATACATATTCTATTCATACGAATCTATCCTAAAAATGTTGTCGGCATTAAATAACACATCGAGGTTGATATGCTGTAAAACAAAATAAACCAAACCAATCTAAACCAAAGAATACATATTCAATTTCATACGAATCTATCCTAAAAATGTTGTCGGCATTAAATAACCCATTGAGGTTGATATGCCGTAGAACAAAATAAGCGAAACCAATCTAAACCAAAGAATACATATTCTATTCATACGAATCTATCCTAAAAATGTTGTCGGCATTAAATAACCCATTGAGGTTGATATGCCGTAAAGCAAAATAAACCAAACCAATCTAAACCAAAAAATACATATTCTATTCATACGAATCTATCCTAAAAATGTTGTCGGCATTAAATAACCCATTGAGGTTGATATGCCGTAGAACAAAATAAACCAAAAATACAATGAGCATTACAAAAGTGACAACGAGTGTTCCTTGACATAACAACAAATACAATGGACAAAACATGTGCACAACGAGGAAGTTTCAATTAAACTGATAATTACAATTAGAAAGAAACAGTTAAAATTTCAAATTTCTGGGACATATAATGAGAAAAGCTTGGAGAATTTAATAAAATTCACAATAAATGGTGCAATGAATCCCTTGCCAGGTTGGTGAGCAACATTATGACTAATTGTGATTACTTTGACTAATACGGTTGCGGTCACCTTAAAATTTCTGACAGAAAACGGTCAGATGAGGACAATCGTCCGAAGGTAATGAGTCTCATCACAGAAATTTTGAGAATAATAATTTTTAATATAAACATATCGGATATTTTCGGTTTATTACGCCTGAAAGAATAGCGATGTGGATCTACAGAAGGATGATGAGAATATCATGGCCTTAACATTTGACTAATGATGAAGTATTAAGAAAAAATGGAAACGAAGGGACATTTAGAATCGGAAAGAGACCGGGAAAGTGTGGGACCCGTAACGTGCTTAACTGGTTTGAAGAACTTAACGCTGTGATAACATATTGACGGCAAGAGGCAAATATTGCTAAGAGATACAATATATCGGAAATTGTGGAGGGCAGTAACCGCTTACGCCCTGAAAGAACACAGCTTAAAGAAGGAGAACGCGTCTCTTACTTGCAAGAAAAAACTCTTCAAAACTTTATAATAATGTTTAATTGAAGAAGAACTGTTATATCTACTACTATTAGGTAAAAGAAATATGCAGTAGAGGAAGGAGGAGGGGGAGAGAAAGAAAAGTTCTCAGCCTGACCCACTCCCCGAAATGTGTCCAAACGGGAGGGTTACTAGTGATTAAGCTGTTTATTCTTGTCCGGCGCCAGTTTTAGAATATAAGTAAAAGCCAGCTGTTTTGATTTTGGGAAGAGACAAGCAAGGAAGCACCGTTTGGAGGATTGGTAAAGAAATGGTAGTGAACTGTTCCAGCTGCCAAAGCCAACTATATATTGACTTTTAGAATCAGCAATATAGAAATGGATTTTCTATCTATCTATCTATCTATCTATCTATCTATCTATCTATCTATCTATCTATCTCTATCTATTTATCTATCTATCTTGCTCTATCTATCTATCTATCTATCTATCTATTCATCTATCTATCTATCTATCTAAATCTGCTCATATCTATCTATCTATCTATCTCAGTTTTCTATCTTAGTCTTCTGTCTATCTATCTATCTATCTATCTATCTATCTATCTATCTATCTATCTATCTCATAATCCCCCTTCCATTGATTTATATATCTCCAATTATCCAATTTCTTCAAAAAGAAATTGTTCTCAAATACAAAAGCCTATCTGTCAAATTCACAAACTCGTATTTGCTTCTTTTTCATTCATTTTTCCACTTGACAAGATTGTTTCATTTGCGCGTGCGCACAACTGGGATTTGTCAATATGATGTGTGACCATCTCAGCTCTGCGTTATGGACTTGTGTCATTCGAATAAGATTAATTAAACTTCCCGAATAATCTATCGCTTTGCCACACTTATATTAGAAACAGAAAACGATTTTTAGAAGAAGAATTAGATGATTAAAACTTATGTTATCATGTGGAATGCGTGCAAATCATTTCCTCATATGGGGACATTTTTTATTGTATTTTTACAAAACTCTTCCTGCCTTCTCCTTTTAAGTGCTTTTGTTAAATATGCTCATCATGTATATGCGTGTGTGTGTGTTTTCTTCTTCTTCTTCTTCTTCTTCTTCTTATTATTATTATTATTATTATTGTTGTTGTTATGATTTCCAATTTTCCGAATTTTTACCAAGTCTTTTATCCGAGGTTTAACGAAAAGGCAATCTTATTGGCCATAGGAAGTTATTCAGCGTACATGAGCGATGCTTTGGGTAAAAAAAAACAATTTTCAATATCTCAAAGAATCAGTGTTTCCTGCTGTTTTCTTAATGTGTATATATTTTTAAAAGAATTCCTAGTACTCCTAATATTACTGGAATCGTAGTTTTGCTTAACAGCAGCATTATTGAAAATTTTCTTTTTAGGAGAAGAAATGTAGTTTTAAGGTGTGCTATATTTATGGGATAAAGTGCTCAGTATCAGAGATAGAGCGTATGTAAATATAAATATAAAAGTGAACATTGAAGTCAACACTCAGAGGCGATAGGCTGTTTCATGCTAGACGCAATCATCATGTCATCTCTGAGTGTTGACTTCAATGTTCACTTATATATATATATATATATATATATATATAAAATTGAAAATTAAAAATTACCAATTTTAAATCTAATCTGTATTAAGTTTAAAATATAGAATTATTTAAAGAAGAAACTGCGGAAAAATACATATATTTTAATATTTATTTTGTTTTAATTGAAAGCCAAAAACTTAGAATAAACGTTAATCTAATGGGAATGTAAAGCTTCCTTACAGATTAGAAACATTTGAAGTAGTGATATGGAGAGGCGGGGATGAAATCTTGCAAAAGACAATGAATACACAATCAGATTATACATAAATATACATACATACATACCTACATATACATATATATATATATATATATATATATATATATATATATATATATATATTTACATATATATATATATATATATATATATGCATACATACACATATATATACATACACCCATACACATACATACATATACGCATATGCATATATACACACACATAGAAACAAACATAAATATATCAACTTACAAGGTGTAACGAAGCATTACATTCCCATTAGATTAACGTTTATTCTGAGTTTTTGGCTTTCAATTAAAGCAAAATAAAAAAAAAATATATATATTTTTCCTCAGTTTCTTCTTTAAATAAGTTTATAATATTTTAAACTTAGTACAGATTAAATTTAAAATTGGCAATTTTTAATTTTCAATTTTATAGTAAAATTTAATATTAATTAATCAGAATGATTTCGGTTTTAGTCTAACCCTAACATTAAGATATTAATTATTATAACCAAGGTTCGTTGTCAAGTTTTTTGAATTCTCCTATACTTGTATTTTGATACAAGGTAGCTTATGTAACAGCGTTTCCCCTAGCGAGGGATGTTTGATTGATTTGAACCTTTTAAAACCCTTTATTCTACATTCAACACCATCACTTGATAAGACACCAGAAGTGTTGAAACAAAATGGATATTTTTGTAGTGATTTTATAACATATTTATGTTATAATTTTCGAATAAATTATATTTGCTCTACTCGGTACTGAGCACTTTTTTAACAATAGTACTTTTTGGTTATTGGAATTTATTCCGGATATACCAATCCTATATGTTGATATATATATATATATATATATATATGAATGTTTGGTATATTTATTTTGCCGATATGTTTTTATCAGTCACGTCTGTGATATAGCACTTATGATTTTTCAAGTCCTTATAGAGTGTATTTGGTCCATTGGCTTTTAGAGAGTGTTTGGTATGCATTGGGAAGTCCCACAGCACTGTAAAATCTTCACCTTCTAAAAATGGTGGGGATGGTTTGTGTGTATACCATATTCCTTTGTTTTTCACACTATTTTCTGAGAAGCTTATTTTGTTGGCGTATCTTCCAGTGCAAGCATTTCCCTACCTTACCTCCATATTTAAATTTATTAGATCAACCAGATATTAGATGGTCATTAGAGCAACCAGATATTAGATGGTCATTAGATCAACCAGATATTAGATGGTCATTAGAGCAACCAGATATTAGATGGTCATTAGATCATCCAGATATTAGATGGTCATTAGATCAACCAAATATTAGATGGTCAATAGAAAAAACAAATATTAGATGCTCAATAGTTTCTTCAGCGTTAGTACAAAAGTATTATTATTATTATTATTATTATTATTATTATTATTATTCCCTTGATTTCTGGTGTGTAATCATTTCTTTCCGGGTCCCAACCAGAGACCTAAGATTAGAAATGACATTATGACATTTTTCATTGAGCATTTTTTTTTTAAATTCACACATATTTTGCATAAATAAAGCCCTTCATATGGTGTAGGCTGTACTTGTGTGAACAATGTTTTGTGTTTCTTTAAGGCATGGGTTACCAGGAATCCCTTCAATGAGTCTATTGAAATCTTTTCCAGTCAATCTGAGGGCTCCAACTACAAGTGGAATTGTTGATGTTCTCGTGCGCCACGATTTTGAGATCTCGATGTCAAAGTCCTTGTATTTTGATAGATCTTCAAAGATACATTACAATCTGCAGGGACTGCAATGTCAATAAGAAGGCATATTTTGGTTTTGCCGTCTCTAATCACGATGGGCTCTTAGCTTTTGTTCTGTTTGTGTGTATTTTAATGTCCCATGAAATTGTTGCAGATTTGGGATGATGAATGGCGTGGCAGATGAGAAGCTTTCTCGTTTTGGTCAGCTTAATGCCAGCTATGGTACAGTTAAGGGTATTAAAACTATATTGCACCGCAGGTACAGCGAAAGTGTTTATGGCTGATATTCTGTTTTTTTTTTAATTCAGCTCTGCATTCAGTCCAGATGAACACGCATGTAGTACATTTTTGGGTGGACTGGGAAGCAATAGGTCGGAAGAGAGTTCCATATGGACGAAATGCGAGAGAAGAAACTGTTAGCATAGAACTTACGGTTAGCACAACCATTTCAACTGTAAAATGATGAAACCTAGCTGCCAATCTAGTACTGCGCTTAAATTCATACAGTCAAAGTAGCAAAGAGGAAAGCCCATCAGAACAATTAAAATGAAAATATCTATAGAAAAGACAGAGGGAAGCTACGCTACGGCGATGGGAAAATGACAGTCAAACAAGATGCCAGGTCAAGACCAATAACATTGCAGATTCTTCTTTGGATTTTATCAAGTATCTGTATACATAACTGTTGTAGAGTAGTTTTCACAGTGGAGGCTTGTATTTCAATAAGTCGTCCTAAATTAAGTTCGACGTACAAAACGTTAGGAACTTGAAATAAGATTTAATGACGCAGCAATCTAGTTGTGATGGTTGGTACTTCATTGTCCGACAGACTCACTCAACACCACTGAGCCCAACTGCCCACTGCTACTACTACTTATTATTTGTGGGAGAGACTATTACAATAGACTAGGTATTATGGTATAACAATAACACAAGTGTCATACCAGATGTGACCACAATGTTCAATGCATGAGCGAATGGTAGACTTATAAATATACAAGAGAGATTTTCCTACCAGTAGACCTAGCAATTAATTCAAAAAAATTATTTACATTATTCGGACTATTGTCCTCATCGTTGTTACCATATTTATTACAACGTTTCGGCCGTTGTACGCTCCGGCCTTCTTCAGGAGGTTCGAATGTCGAACTGAGTCCTTTATTTCGCTTACTGGGATAAACTGTTCTAGTTCCACGTGCCATGTCTAATGGATGTCAGTTATCAGTTATCTCCTGTTAATTTCCCTCTGAAAGTTCTCCACTGTCTTAACCGGGTATTGAACTCACACTCTTTGGGTCTTGTCACTGGATCTAACTAACACCTTTATCCACTGTGCCATGTGTCCTTGGTGGTAAATAATGTACATAATACGTCATCTTAGAAATATAGACAGATCAAAAGAATCTATTAACTACGTATATAAATCACAAAATTCATCCATAGACAGACGATCATATTCTCGGCCCGACCAAAAAGGATATATATATATATATATATATATATATATATATATATATATATATATATATATATATATATATATATATATATATGTATATATAATATCATGTTATCCGAGAATGTTAGCCCTAGAAATCGAAAAAATAACTCTCCTGGAGGTTAGCATTAGCCATGCTGATAGAAGATACAAAAATCTTTTTGTAGATCAGGTAAACGATTAATACCTGGTGATGGTATAATGTAACCTATTACAACCTGTCATACGTTATTTGGAGAGAATATTTGCATTTGCAAGTAAGCGTTTAGCCATAAAAATGTCATGAGCAATTTTGGTTAACCATCTGGTATTTACTAGTTCTTTAGTCATGGAATTATTAACTTTGGAATTGATTTTGTCTTCGAGAAAATTCGACATACAAAATGCATTCGACAAAATGGAAGACATTTTGGTTAAGACTAAAAACTATTTGTCGTGACATTTTTTGGGTGACTGATTAAATATTTAGAATATTAATTTGAATTCGGATCTTATTTACATGGTGCACAGTTCTCAACGGCCAAGATGCAATTATAGAACAGGTAAATGTTTCATTTGGAATTTATTTTTTCTTTTATTCAAGAAGCCATTTTAATAAATTCCAATTATAATTTTATTTCGAAAATTAAATGTGACACAAAACACAAGAAAGAAAAGAAAGAAAAGAAAGATTAAAAGAAAATAAATAATTATAATGATGATGATGATGATGATGATGAAGATGATGATGAAGATGAAGATGCTGCTGCTGCTGCTGCTGATGATGATGATGATACTGATGATGATGAAGATGCTGCTGCTGCTGCTGATGATGATGATAGAAAAGTAAGTATAACAAATAACAGTATGAGCACAAAAAATAGAGTCTGGCCTATCCTCTCTTCACTTCATAATAATAATAATAATAATAAAGTACTCAGCAGAGTAACTTTCATACAATTGTCAGACAGAGACCAGCTCCCCAAAATCCATATGACGAATTACAACAAGCACATCGTGAAAATATACAAATACAACGCTGCTCTGGAAACACTTAACAGATAAACCACCGGGAAACATCACAGAAGTTAACAACGTCATATACGCAACAGCTTTAGCAGCGACTCGGAAGCTTGGGGTCAAGACAATAAATAAAATTAACAGACACAGAGAACCAGCTTGGAAAACAAAACTGATACGAGAAATAAAACAAATCAGATGTGAGCTTTCTATATTAGATGAGCTCACCGGAAACACTAATATTTTCACACGCAAGTGCAAAAAGATCAACCTGAAATATAAAATTACATACTTAATTGACATTCCATCAATCAAGGAAATGCTGAAGCGGAAACTTCAGCTAAAGGCGCAGAGAACAAGACGATACGAAAAACGTTGTAGGTTCTATCGTCAAAATAAAATATTCCGAACAGATCTTAAGAAATTTTACAGGGAAATTGGAAAAACATCTATACATGTCGAAAGGCCACCATCGATTGATAATGTACAGCCATTTTGGGAAAATATTTTGAGCAGCCCAAAGGAATATAAACCAAATGCAGAATGGATCCGACGTGAAGAAGAACAAATCCTGGATACACCTCTGCAAGAATGGGAAAATATATCCACAAATGATGTTAAGCAAGCTCTAACGAAATCCCAAAAATAGAAATCCCCAGGAAATGACAAGTTGCCCAATTTCTGGATGTATCATCTCTCATCTATCCATGAAATTCTTGCAAAAACATTATCAACGCTTGTAAATAATCCCAATAAAATCCCGGAATGGATTACTGAAGGTATTACATACCTCATACCAAAAACAACTGAAACAGACGACCCGAAAAATTATAGACCGATAACATGTCTCTCCACAACGTATAAGTTGATCACGTCTGTACTGACGAACCGCACTTATTCCTTTTTCGAAACAGCATTCTCCCGCTGGAACAGAAGGGATGCAGAAGAGGTTCATATGGCTGCAAAGATCAACTTCTGATAAATAAAATGATCCTGGAAAATTGCAGGAGACGACGCAGAAATCTTAGTGCAGCGTGGATTGATTATCGTAAAGCCTTTGATAGTGTTCCACATTCTTGGATCCTTAAAACTTTGGAAATGTACAAAGTCTCTCCTGTGGTATTAAATTTCCTTAAGCACAGCATGGGAATGTGGAACACCAAACTATACCTTAGTCACACCTGGGACACTGCCGTATCCAACCGTCTGAATATCCGACGTGGAATCTTTCAAGGAGACTCTCTGTCACCCCTTCTGTTTTGTTTATCCTTAATCCCTCTTACACATGAACTGAACAACAGTAGCTATGGTTACAAAATAAATAAGAAAATATTCAATCACCTACTCTACATGGATGATCTCAAACTCTTTGCCAAAGACGACAATGAGTTGAAAGGCCTCCTCAATATTGTAAAATACTTCAGTGACGACATAGGTATGGACTTCGGATTAGATAAATGAGTAACATTCAAGAAATGTAGAATTAAAGAAACACCCTTAATAGATTTAGATTTGTCACAAAGATTAGGGAACTGGATCATTATGGAGCTTATAAGTACCCAGGAATTAGCGAAGGAGATGGCATACAACACCCCCAAATGAAATAAAAAATAAGAAAAGAGTACTACAGGCGTCTACGTGTGGTACTAAATACCGAACTCAAAAAACAGAATATCAGCCATAAACACATTGGCTGTCTCTGTGGTGCAATACAGCTTTAATGTCCTTAACTGGACCATAGCTGAATGGATGCCAAAACGAGAAAGCTTCTTACTTTCTACCGCATACATCATCCCAAAGCTGATGTTGATCGTTTGTATGTGCCCAGATCCGAAGGAGGCAGAGGATTAGTTCAACTAGAACTGTCCTATAAAACTACAGCAATTGGCCTCCAAAGATACTTGGAAACTACAGAAGACTGGATGATGGTATGCGTCAAGGAATATGAAAGTAGTAAGCGTATTTACTCCGTAATGAAAAAAGCCAACAAATTCAAAATAGAGTTTCAAATGGGCGTAGAGATGCAACTACAACACAATACACCAGCTGAAACTGCAAAATACCTAAAAAAAAGACAGCAAAGACGAATGCAACCGAGCAGATACAGAAGCGATGGCAAGATAAACCGCTTCATGACCAATACTCTGCCCGTGCCAAACAAGCTGACTTAGACAAAACCCGTACCCATCAGTGGCTACGTAGTGCAGGGTTGAAAGCGGAAACTGAAGGTTTTATCCTTGCTGCGCAGGACCAATGCTTGCTAACTAGGAATTATCAAGCATATATACTAAAATATTGTGTCAGCCCAAAATGCAGATTCTGTGATAAATATCCAGAAACGATTGTTCATCTTGTATCAGGTTGCACGGTGTTGGCACCCACTGAATATAAAACCCGACATGACAGAGTGGGCCAATATCTGCACTGGAAAATCTGTAACTTCTACGGGAAGGAAACTGAAAGAAACTGGTATGAACGCCACCCAGACCCGGTTACGGAGATAGGGCCTGTTACAATTCCATGGGACTACACAATACACACTGACAGAACAATTAATGCCAACCGCCCAGATATTGTTATTAAAGACCACAAACAAAAACGGTGCATGCTTATTGATATGGCAGTCCCTGCTGACTGCAATGTATCTTAGAAGATATTCAACAAGCTATCAAAATACAAGGACCTTGAAATAGAAATCTCGAAAATGTGGCATATGGGAACATCAACAATCCCTGTTGTAGTTGGAGCCCTAGGACTGGTTGGAAAAGATTGCAGCAGACTAATTGAAGGGATTCCTGGAAGTCCATGCCTCAAGGAGTTACAAAAAATTGTTCTGACAAGTACAGACCACACTTTACGAAGGGCTTTATCTATGTAAAATCCGTGGGTAAGTAATCCAAGTGAATTCTATTAATATAAAATATTAAAACTGATCCTCAAAAGAGATCTTAATATATTTATTATGGAGCATATAAATGAATTACATAAAAATGTAACTCAATTGTACTCCATTTTTATTGCCATTTCGCTCCTCGGGATAAATTCCCCGGAGATTGTCAACACAAAGACGTATGGAGTAGAATTAAGTTTCATTTTTATGAAATTCATATATATATATATATATATATATATATATATATATATATATATATATATATAAAAAATCAGGTCATAAATTTATTTCAGCGGGTAAGTTTTAATACCTGCCTCATTAGACCGAATGAAACACCTATCTACATTGACGGATTTGATATTAAATATATATATATATATATATATATATATATATATAGAGAGAGAGAGAGAGAGAGAGAGATTTCAGGTAATAAACCCGTTAGTATATAATCCAAGTGGGTCCTAGTAATATAAAATATTAAAACTGATCCACAAAAAGAGCCCAATGTATTTATTATAACAGAGCATGTAAATTACACACAAAAAAATCCAAAATTACATCATATTGGGGGGGGGGGGGTAGATCAATTTTAACCGACGAAAACCACGTCAGTCTTATTCACCCCAGGTGTATAGACTGAGTTCGTGTCGGAATTAGAAATTTCACTTCGACACTCGTCGAAAAATTGATACAGAAATTATCCATTTCGATGTTTCAGTCAGACGAAATGTGTGAGGGAGTGTTCAGGAGAGGGTGGAAGGTATTAGTCTTAAAGAGAAGAGGTTTTATAAAATTAAACCCAGATATTAACCTTATGACATTAAATTGGGGTTATATGAAGAATGAGATGTTAATTTGAAACTAAAACAGAACCGAAAATGGAGTTTTACAAAAAATTTTATAAATATAAAAAGTTTAGGTTCCTACTTAAAAAATAATAAATTATACTTAAAAATTTGTTTGTTGTTAGTCCCATAGAACTTACTTAAAATATAGTTATGAGAGTTGGTAATTTTGTACGTGTTATTGGTGCAGGAATAGCTAATGTTAATCGTTTTCCTATTAAAGATCTTATTTAGAGGGTTGTTTTTTGTGAAAATGTTTATTAACTTTAGAAAATACTGTCCGATATTAATATTTGACAGTTAGCAGAAGTGGGGTGTTGAAATATATAATTTTTCTTTTTCTATTTCTGTGCCTACATTCCACTTTAAATATTTCAGTGTTACTCATAGTGGTTAGATGAGATAATTTATTTTAAAAACCACTTTTATGGGGAGCATTTTCATACAATTCTTTATTTTTTATTAAAAATGTTTACGTTCGACGATAATCGACTAATACTATATATATATATATATATATGAAGAAGGCCGGAGCGTACAACACCTGAAATGTCGTGAATATGACAATAAAGATGAGGACAACAGTTCGAATAAGGTAAATAGTGTGATTAGTTACAATACTGGATCTCAAAATATATATATATATATATATATATATATATATATATATATATATATCCGCAAGAACACATAGCACAGTAGATAAAAGCTTTGGTTGAAGTAATGCAGTGGCCTGACACAAAGAGTTATGAGTTCAATATCTGGCCACTTGGAGATTTGAATGACCAAATAGAATTAAAATTAAACTGTGTAGGCATGGCAAGTGAAACTAGAATAATCTACCTCAGTAGACGAAATAAAGATTTCGGCGCGAAATGATAACGTATATCACCTGAAGAAGCCCGTAGCGTACAACGGCCGAATGGTCGTCAATTATCTAAAAAAGGCGTGCCAGATAAAGCGATAATAACAACAAAAATTGCAATATGAGCTCTGGTAAAAAAACAAAAAATGCAATGACAACAGCAAAAATTGCAATGTGAGCACTGGTAAAACCTTGTTTGCTGAAGACATTAGGTTTATAATACCCAGAAATTCATACACAGATCTCCTCAAGGACACATGGCACAGCGGATAAAGGCGTTAGTTAGATCCAGTGAGTTCAATACCCGGTCAAGGAGAATTTGGAGAGGGGAATTACCAGGAGATAACTGATAACTGACATCTATTAAAAACATGGCACGTGGAACTAGAACAGTCTACCCCAGTGAGCGAAATAAAGGGTTCAGTTCGACATTCCAACCACCCGAAGAAGGCCGGAGCGTACAATGGCCGAAACGTTGTAATAAATATGGCGACAAAGATGAGGACAATAGTCCGAATAATGTAAATCTCTATCTATAAAAGGCAGGATGTGTGTGTGTATGTAACGAATGCACGGCCGCAATTTTCGACGGATTTGCATCAAAATTTATATGCACATGCTCCAAGTTAGCGAAAAGGCCAAGACCGACTTTGCATTTACCAATTCCCATCGATAGTAGAAATAATCGATTTTTTCATGTTTCTACGGCAGTTTTCATGTAGTTTGCGGCCATTTTCTACTGGCCAGAGTGAGAGCCGATAGCTTGCTGCCACGAATAGGTAGGAAGATTCTGTTGGCCAGCGTGAGAGCCAACAGCTGACTGACACGAATGTTAACTATCATAGAAAAAAATCGATAGCTGCATTCGTTACAAGTGGGAAAAATTTAAATCTGCATGGCACGTTACTCCAATTGGCTCATTCGCTTGCTTAAACTCAACGTTGATTCTGATTCCTCAGAACTGGATTGGGTGTGAAAAAGTATTTGTTGTTAACATTCTTTTTTCATTCGGTTTTTCCAGTTACGAGTCCTTTTTTAAAGCTGATCGTTTTGTGTTCATTTTGTTTAGTTCTTTTTTTTGTAACAGATTTAATGTTTAGTATAGAGCTTAGAAGAAATTCGCAGTGTGAGATAGGCAAGAAGTAAGGCATGTAGCAACATCAGCATGGCAAAGGGCGCTTCTTTAAAGGCAAGGAAGGGTAAAAATATTTTAAGTCAAGTGATAGCGATTGCTGTATGAGTCGTACGATTTTTGAATCAAGCACGGGAAACGACGGGTCATGCTGCTAGTAAAGTAAATAAGAAACGTTTATCAATCCTAACATGTTCCACTTATATTAAAACCTCATCAGAGATGGAGAAAATGACGAAAGAAATTCTGGTATTTTTACTTTTGTGCTGTTTGATTTTCATTGGTTAATCACTTCGACTTGTCAAAGCAACGTTAGTATAATCTGTTCATTCGAATGTTGAAGAAATTAACGGATGCCTACCTTGAAAACCGTAAACATTGCTATATATATATATATACTGGGTATAATAGAAACATTGTCCAAATCGTGTCATCGCATAATTATCCGTACCATAAAATGTTTAATATCTAAAGACCCAGAAAAAATAAACAAGCTTTTAGATAAGACGTTTAGCCATCTTGATACCATTTGTCGTAAGAATCACTGAAAAAAACCTTTGGGTTATTGAGCCAAAAAGAAAGCAGGTTAAAATTGTTTTATGTCAGCCCCACTATGTCTTCCTAAGTGACGAATGGTGAGAGAAAAAATCATTCAGGCCTTCAGTAATGGTACCAACATTCATACTCTGTTTTTCATCTTCAAAGTCCATGCAAGAGAACGGTGAATAAGAATTGGAAAATTTAACCACGAATGATTAAGGGAAGGTCTAACGAAATCCCCGAAATGGAACTCACAGGATATGACAAGGTGTCCAATTTCTGGCTCTATCATCTGTCATCAATCCATAAAACACTTTCACAAACTCTATCAATGCTTATTAATCCCAATGAAGATCCAGAATGGATCACTGAAGGTGTTACATATCACCAGCCAAAAATGTCCAAGATGGATTCTGATGAGAAAAATGTACTGGCAAGACAAGAGAATGCTTCCACGATCACTACAATCTTAACATGTTCAAATCTTGACTTAACCGTCTTCCACCTATCGACATAAACTAAGCCTTTTACTCTGTAACCCTCTACCTCGAGTGGCTCTTGAGCCTTGTAAAGTTTGAAAATCGTCGTAAATGTTTGTAAAGAATGACGAAGCTTCATCTGAAAAATAAACAATAACAAGGCTTTTTTCCTCAAGAACAAAGAATGGCAATGGTTCATCCTGAGAATATGGAAGTAGAGACGTTTGCCTATCTTCCGGTTCATGGTCCTCCTGGGTCTTTTGAATAGGAATCTTAGTTTTTGTCCTTGTTTTCTGTTTACGATTGGGTTGTCAATTCATTCTAAAATATTGTCCTTCTCTTTCAATTCCGGTGGCTTCTTACGTCTTGGTAACATTATCAACTTGCTTGTGGGTGGTGCCCCTTAATCTGTAAGCCTCTACATTGGGTGGCTTTTGAGCCTCATATGCAGTAACAATTATTGTATATCATTGTAAAGAATGAGGAATGACAGTGCTTCATTTAAAGAATGAAGGAAGACAATGATTCATCTTAAAAATGAAAGAAGACTGACTCATTTTAAAAATGAAGGAAGAAATGTTTCATTTTAAAAATGAAGGAAGACATTCATTTTAAAAATGAAGCAAAACAATGCTACATTTTAAGAATGAAGAGTGAGAATGACTCATCTAAAGAATGGAGGGAGACAATGACTCATCTAAAGAATGGAGGGAGACAAAGACTCATCTAAAGAATGAAGGGAGACAATGACTCGTCTTAAGAATGAACGAAGAGAATGGTTCATTTTAAGAATGAAGCTCATCTTTCATCTGAAAAATAAGGAATGACACTACTTGTTTTCAGATATTCAGTGGACTTTTAATCTTGATTAAGACAGGTTGTAGGCCTTTTAACTACTCACTTTTTTTCAGTAAATTTACTTAATGCTTGTAGCCAGATTTGAACCTGGTTCACCTTATAAGAGGCACAGAAAGAAACTAAACTTAAAACGTGTCAGCTGGAATTGTTCTTTTTCCATTATTCGAAAACAGTCGTATTCCCTCACTTGTGAAATATTTAGTTAGTATATTACACTTAGTATATTGCACTTTGTATATTACACTTAGTATATTAGACTTTGTATAGAAACAAAGATTGCTGAACTGCTATGTCATATCCAATTGCCTATACGGCAGTAAATATGAGACAATTTCATCAGACGAAACAGAGGTTAGAAACAACACAAATTTCGTCCTCTCGATGGATACCGTGAATAATATGGTCAGAGCATATGAGAAACGAGTAAGTTTAATAATAAGCAATTCAAGGGAAATTATATTTACAAA
>CAHIKZ030000418.1:1255000-1257932 GCA_903632075.3 Acanthosepion pharaonis | reverse complement strand
AGAATGAGAGATAGATATATACATATATAAATATTGATAGGGCTGCACAATATATACATATACATGCAACATATATAGTATATATTTATGTGTTATATTTGTTAATTTTTATTCATGTATTATATTTCTTATATTTATATATTGTATTTATATACATATGTATGCATGTATGAATGTATGTCTATATGTATGCATGTATGTCTATATCTATGCATGCATATGTGTATGCGCACATGTTCATATTGAGGAATGTTGTCAACGCGGTCACAACTGTCATTATAATTTGAAATTTTCCTTTTGACTGAAAGAGGAAATATAAAAAATGGTTCTTGGCGACTATTTCGTATAAGGGGTTGGATTTTTAAAAAACTAATATATAGATTAAAATGCTTTTATATACATACATTATATATATATATATATATGCTTAAGAAAATTAAGATTTGTTGCTTATTAAAATAGCTGAGCGAACAAATGTTGCTAAATATTTTGGTGCTTCTGCCGTAAATAAATAGTGGTGTTAACTGGAACAAGAGATTTTAAGGATTTAACGTGGAAAAGTTCCGAGTAACTTCTCTTAAAAAATCTCAGCCTATTCCTTATCTCTCTATCTCTCTATCTCTCTATCTATCTATCTATCTATCTCATTTGGTTCTTATCTATCTATCTATCTATCTATCTATCTATTCTATCTATCTAGCTATTATCTATCTATCTATCTATCTATCTATCTATCTATCTATCTATCTATCTATCTATCTATCTCAGCCTATTCCTTATCTATTCTATCTATTCATCTATCTATCTATTCATCTATCTATCTATCTATCTCAGCCTATTCCTTATCTATCTATCTATCTATATCTATCTATCTATCTATCTATCTATTCATCTATCTATCTATCTATCTATCTACACCTTTTAAACTGTCCTCATCTTTATTGTTATCACAGTGTTTCGGTCGTTTTGCCATCCGGCCTTCCTATGATGTATATAAATCTGTGTAGCCTACAGGGAATTCAGAACGGAAACCTTTATTTAATCTACGGTGACAGACAGTTCTCATTCCACTGCTCATGTTTAAGGATATCTCATCCAGTTTTTGTATTTAGTAATGCCCTATTCTTGCTCGCCCGTTTCTACTGAGCGCGAGTCCACATTACTCAATCCAGGAATTGAACTCACAAGCACTATCTCACTAAATCAGAACCCACGATTTAATCCACTAGGCTATTGTCCCGTAGTGACATAATGATTGTAAGTTCAATCTCTGGGTCGGGTAGTGTGTACTTGCACTTAACGGAAACAGGTGAGCAATAACTGAACACTTCTAAATAAAAATAAGAACTAGACGATATATCCCTAGATATGGCTACCTCTTTTGACTCAAGTGTAAACCGGATACGTGCCTTACTTTTTTATTGTTGTATAAACCGGACCTGTGTTTTCCTTTTTTATTTTAATTTTAAACCATGCCTTCAATTTTTATTCTAATGTAAAACGGACATTTGCCTTCCATTTTATTGTAGTGTAAATCGGTCCCGTGCCCTCTATTTTTATTCTAATGTAAACCGAACCTGTGCCTTCCGTTTTATTCTAATGTAAACTGGGCCTGTGCATTCTATTTTTATTCTAATCTAAACCGGGCCTGTGCCTTCCGTTTTATTCTAATGTAAACCGGATCTATGCTTTGCAGTTTTATTCCAGTGTAAACCGAACCTGTGCCTTCCATTTTTATTCTAGTTCAAACCGAACTTTTTTCCTTCTAGTTCAAACCGGACCTTTTTCCTTCTAGTTCAAACCAGACTTGTCTTTACCTTTTGGTTTCCAGTGTAAATCACTCTCATGTGCTTCTTTTGGACTCTCGTGATGTTCAATTCAAGTAATTAAAGTATTAAGCTTCAATTTTAAAAGCTTTCGTTTCGCGGTATCAAATCAGTTGCTGCTAGTTTTTTTTTTGTATTTACTCGCTTACAACACGAAAACTACATTCTATTAAAAATAAAGATGGGAATGGTAACAGATGTTCCCTTCGCATATGCGTCGAAATCAGGTATTTGATTTCTGTCACTCCACAAAGTTACAACTTGGTTGCTTTTACTTTAAATATAGTCTTAAGTGACTCATCATTCTGTATTTCATGAAATTCCTCTTGAAACTTAATATCAGTTTCAATTAAGTCCACTAGGAATAGTTGAGCTAGCCAAGATGGAAAAAAAAGACTTTTTTTTGTTCTTAATTCAAAAATCTCAAATTTAACTCATAGCCCAATATTTGCAAATGATCTACAATGACAAGTGTGCCGACATCTGTTACGTCATTCTTATTAAGCCAATAGAATTGGGTGAAAATTCCTGAAGACATATTTTTTAACGTATTTCTAAAAATGTGTCAAGACGAAATATTTTGGCTTTTGAATCTAAACGAGTCGTGTTTTCTCCTTGAAGTTGATTATTTAATTTATTGAGTTTTTGAAAAAATATTAACGAAGTAAATCACCAACGCTTTTGACATCAATTGTTAACAGTCGAGTTATTTAAGGTTTGTCGTTTAAATTCATTCACATCATCAAAAGAGAGCCATGAAGATTTACAGGCAGTTAAAATTTAGCAGCTATCTTGCTTTATAATGAAGCAATAATTTTATATGGAATGCATTTTTTTCATAGATATACTTAAAAACACATGGTGAATTTTAATCATAGAATTTTAATCATAGATCTATTGAATAAAAATGGAAGGCATGGATCCGGTTTACACTAGAATAAAAATGGAAGATATAGGTTAGGTTTACACTAGAATAAGACAGAAAGTCACAGGTCCGGTTTACACTGGAATGAATATAGAAGGCACAGGTCCTGTTTACACTGGAATGAATATAGAAGGCACAGGTCCGGTTTACACGAGAAAAAATGGAAAGGTACTGGTTCGGT
>CAHIKZ030000418.1:1212500-1250000 GCA_903632075.3 Acanthosepion pharaonis | reverse complement strand
TAAGCGTAGCTTAGGTGTACCATAAAGTCGAAGGTATGGAGAACCTAGCGACTTTCTAAGCCTAGATTAGGTGTACCATAAAGCCGAAGGTATGGGGAACCCAGCGACTTTCTAAGCGTAGCTTAGGTGTACCATAAAGCCGAAGTTATGGGGAACCCAGCGACTTTCTAAGCCTAGCTTAGGTGTACCATAAACCCGAAGGTATGGGGAACCCAGCGACTTTCTAAGCGTAGCTTAGGTGTAGCATAAAGCCGAAGGTATGGGGAACCCAGCGACTTTCTAAGCGTAGCTTAGGTGTACCATAATGTCGAAGGTATGGAGAACCTAGACTTTCTAAGCCTAGCTTAGGTGCACCATAAAGCCGAAAATATGGGGAACCCTAAGGTAGCTTAGGTGTAGCTTTAGCAAGCCGAAGGTATGGGGAACCCAGCGACTTTCTAAGCGTAGCTTAGGGGTGTATAATGTCGAAGGTGGAGAACCTGGCGACTTTCTAAGCTTAGCTTAGGTGTAGCATAAAGCCGAAGGTATGGGGAACCCAGCGACTTTCTAAGCGTAGCTTAGGTGTAGCATAAAGCCGAAGGTATGGAGAACCAAGCGACTTTCTAAGCTTAGCTTAGGTGTACCATAAAGTCGAAGGTATGGGGAACCAAGCGACTTTCTAAGCTTAGCTTAGGTGTACCATAAAGTCGAAGGTATGGAGAACCAAGCGACTTTCTAAGCTTAGCTTAGGTGTACCATAAAGCCGAAGGTATGGAGAACCGCGACTTTTCTAAGCTTAGCTTAGGTGTACCATAAGTCGAAGGTATGGGGGAACCAAGCGACTTTCTAAGCTTAGCTTAGGTGTACCATAAATCGAAGGTATGGAGAACCTATGACTTTCTAAGCTTAGCTTAGGTGTACCATAAAGTCGAAGGTATGGAGAACCTAGCGACTTTCTAAGCTTAGCTTAGGTGTAGTATAAAAAGCCGAAGGTATGGAGAACCAAGCGACTTTCTAAGCTTAGCTTAGGTGTACCATAAAAGTCGAAGGTATGGAGAACCTAGCGACTTTCTAAGCTTAGCTTAGGTGCAGCATAAAGCCGAAGGTATGGAGAACCGCGACTTTCTAAGCTTTGAAGGTGTACCATAAAGTCGAAGGTTATGGAGAACTGCGACTTTCTAAGCCTAGCTTAGGTGTACCATAAAGCCGAAGGTATGGGGAACCCAGCGACTTTCTAAGGGGTAGCTTAGGTGTAACAAAGCCGAAGGTATGGAGAACCAAACGACTTTCTAAGCTTAGCTTAGGTGTACCATAAAGTCGAAGGTATGGGGAATAAGCGACTTTCTAAGCTTAGCTTAGGTGTACCATAAAGTCGAAGGTATGGAGAACCCTAGCGACTTTCTAAGCTTAGCTTAGGTGTAGCATAAAGCCGAAGGTATGGGGAACTGTTGACTTTCTAAGCTTAGCTTAGGTGTACCATAAAGTCGAAGGTATGGAGAACCTAGCGACTTTCTAAGCTTAGCTTAGGTGTAAATAAAGCCGAAGGTATGGAGAACCAAGCGACTTTCTAAGCTTAGCTTAGGTGTAGCATAAAAGCCGAAGGTATGGAGAACTGCGACTTTCTAAGCTTAGCTTTAGGTGTACCATAAAGTCGAAAGTATGGAGAACCTAGCGACTTTCTAAGCTTAGCTTAGGTGTAGCATAAAGCCGAAGGTATGGAGAACCAATGTTGACTTTCTAAGCTTAGCTTAGGTGTACCATAAAGTCGAAGGTATGGGGAACCCAGCGACTTTCTAAGCGTAGCTTAGGTGTAGCATAAAGCCGAAGGTATGGGGAACCCAGCGACTTTCTAAGCGTAGCTTAGGTGTAGCATAAAGTCGAAGGTATGGAGAACCTAGCGACTTTCTAAGCTTAGCTTAGGTGTACCATAAAGTCGAAGGTATGAAGAACCTAGCGACTTTCTAAGCTTAGCTTAGGTGCAGCATAAAGCCGAAGGTATGGAGAACCGACTTTTCTAAGCTTAGCTTAGGTGTACCATAAAGTCGAAGGTATGGAGAACACTTTCTAAGCTTAGCTTAGGTGTAGTATAAAGTAAGGCATGGAGAACCAAGCGACTTTCTAAGCTTAGCTTAGGTGTACCATAAAGTCGAAGGTATGGAGAACCAAGCGACTTTCTAAGCCTAGCTCAGGTGTACCATAAAGCCGAAGGTATGGGGAACCCAGCGACTTTCTAAGCGTAGCTTAGGTGTAGCATAAAGCCGAAGGTATGGAGAACCAAGCGACTTTCTAAGCTTAGCTTAGGTGTACCATAAAGTCGAAGGTATGGGGAACCAAGCGACTTTCTAAGCTTAGCTTAGGTGTACCATAAAGTCGAAGGTATGGAGAACCTAGCGACTTTCTAAGCTTAGCTTAGGTGTAGCATAAAGCCGAAGGTATGGAGAACCAAGCGACTTTCTAAGCTTAGCTTAGGTGTACCATAAAGTCGAAGGTATGGAGAACCAAGCGACTTTCTAAGCCTAGCTTAGGTGTACCATAAAGCCGAAGGTATGGGGAACCCAGCGACTTTCTAAGCGTAGCTTAGGTGTAGCATAAAGCCGAAGGTATGGAGAACCAAGCGACTTTCTAAGCTTAGCTTAGGTGTACCATAAAGTCGAAGGTATGGGGAACCAAGCGACTTTCTAAGCTTAGCTTAGGTGTACCATAAAGTCGAAGGTATGGAGAACCTAGCGACTTTCTAAGCTTAGCTTAGGTGTAGCATAAAGCCGAAGGTATGGAGAACCAAGCGACTTTCTAAGCTTAGCTTAGGTGTACCATAAAGTCGAAGGTATGGGGAACCAAGCGACTTTCTAAGTTTAGCTTAGGTGTACCATAAAGTCGAAGGTATGGAGAACCTAGCGACTTTCTAAGCTTAGCTTAGGTGTAGCAAAAGCCGAAGGTATGGAGAACCAAGACTTTCTAAGCTTAGCTTAGGTGTACCATAAAGTCGAAGGTATGGGGAACCTAGCGACTTTCTAAACAAGCTTAGGTGTGCCATAAAGCTGAAGGTATGGGGGACCCAGCGACTTTCTAAGCGTAGCTTAGGTGTAGCATAAAGCCGAAGGTATGGAGAACTGTTGACTTTCTAAGCTTAGCTTAGGTGTACCATAAAGTCGAAGGTATGGGGAACCAAGCGACTTTCTAAGCTTAGCTTAGGTGTACCATAAAAGTCGAAGGTATGGAGAACCTGGCGACTTTCTAAGCTTAGTTTAGGTGTACCATAAAGTCGAAGGTATGGAGAACCAAAGCATTTCTAAGCTTAGCTTTAGGTGTACCATAAAGTCGAAGGTATGGAGAACTGTTGACTTTCTAAGCCCTAGCTTAGGTGTACCATAAAGCCGAAGGTATGGGGAACCCAGCGACTTTCTAAGCGTAGCTTAGGTGTAGCATAAAGCCGAAGGTATGGAGAACCTAGCGACTTTCTAAGCGTAGCTTAGGTGTACCATAAAGTCGAAGGTATTGAGAACCCAACGACTTTCTAAGCCTAGCTTAAGTGTAGCATAAAGCCGAAAGTATGGAGAACCTGTGACTTTCCTAAGCCTAAATTTAGGTGTACCATAAAGCCGAAGGTATGGGGAACCCAAAAGACTTTCTAAGTGTAGCTTAGGTGTAGCATAAAGCCGAAGGTATGGTGAACCAAGCGACTTTCTAAGCGTAGCTTAGGTGTACCATAATGTCGAAGGTATGGAGAACCTAGCGACTTTCTAAGCCTAGCTTAGGTGTACCATAAAGCCGAAGGTATGGGGAACCCAGCGATTTTCTAAGCGTAGCTTAGGTGTAGCATAAAGCCGAAAGTATGGAGAACCTAGCGACTTTCTAAGCCTAGCTTAGGTGTACCATTATGTCGAAGGTATGGAGAACCTAGCAACTTTCTAAGCCTAGCTTAGTTGTAGCATAAAGCCGAAGGTATGGGGGACCCAACGACTTTCTAAGCCTAGTTTTAATGTAGCACAAAGCTTCATTTAGCTAACTAACTAAGCTAGGCTTAGAAAGTCGCTCAAAGCTATGATATAGTTGTACGAAAATGACTGATGTCGAAATGCCAGGCTAGGACTGATGACATTGCAGAATTTTCTTTGGATTTTTGTCAAGAATCTTGAGATATATAGCAGGAGCACCAGACCAAATATGACAGTTATATCCAATGAAGAGACGAATTGTAAATTTAATTGATGGTTAGTCCTTTTTTCCAGATTTCCTTTTCCACATTGATATTAAAGATTCACAGATATTAAAGTAAGAATCTGAAAGGATATCCCAATAAAAAAACAAACTATTCTATTCTTTGTATGATCTCCATTACCGTGTATACCAGCGATTGGGACAACTAATCAAGTATTTATGGTAGAATGTATTATTTGGCTTAGATATTTTCAAAACTTAATATTTGGAAGAGACAGTTGAAATTTCGTGATTACATGATGAGGAAAGATGGCTTGGAAAATTTGGTACTCACGGGACATATTGAATGCAAGAGGGACAGAGGAAAGCAACGCATAACCTACCTAGTGAGATTGAGTAAATCGATGGTGGAACAAGGTTTAGGAGGGACAAGAAAAAGACAAAATTTATTAAGAGTTAGGAAGGACATTATGGAGAGCCATGATCGCCAACGTCCTAAAGGGACCCATCATATAGAAGAAGAAGAATTATTTCGTAAGTTGAGAGGCAGTCTGGTGGAACGGTTACTGTCGCATGAGACGAAATTAACGAATCAAGTTCGAAATTAAGCTATTTGTATTCACTTCTTCGCCTTGGTAAAGGCATGAATCAATTTCTATCTATATCATGTCCCGCCGCCAAATATCACAGTTCATGAAGGGACACGGCTCATAGAAGAAGAAGAAGGAGAGGGAGAAGAAGAAGAAGATTGAGCAATCAGCAAGGATCGAGCTTACACACCTTGGTGAACGAAACTAATTTGTTAACCACTGTAACCACGTCATCTTCTGATAGTTTCTGGATTTGGTAAATTTTATTTTGCACACGGCCTCAAATCTTTTACATTTCCTGTTGTTTCCATGCGGTCAACCATCTTAAAAAAAGCAGACGTTTTACTTGTGATAGCACAGCAGGAGATTATCAGAATTGGGAGACTAGATCCCTTGTTAAATTCCTATTAGTAATTACAGTGCCTAACCCCGGCGGTCTTTAAGATTGTAATAATTCTGTCAAACATATCAGCCAACTGATACGATCCTGGTTTATGTCTTTGCACTGATATGGCCGCCATCGCTTTAAGTTTAGATCAGTCGTAAAAATGAAATTGCCGTATAAACTCCAGTAAAAGTGGATTTTTTAAGACTACAGAGTACGATAAAAGTAGGTACCTCCACTATTTCGGCATAAATTTTCGATACCTAAAGTTATTTTAAACTTTAGGCATCTAAAAATTTATGCTGAATTTTTAGAAATGAAAAAACATTCTTGAAGATTTCATTTTAGTTTTAATTGAAAGCTAAATGATTAAATTTATTATTTACAGTAAGTAAAATATTCTGGTGTATCTAAGATAGAAATTATATGGATTGGAATGTCAAATTTAATTTGGATTTCTTAAAATTTTCTTAAAAGCGGCCATTTTCTTAATTTTAAGAAATTTGGAAACAAAACAAATTAATCGATTTTAAAAAACTTTCAATATATATATATATATATATATATATATATATATATATATATCATTTCTGTAGTTTACTGCTACCAGCAAGCAGAAATATTTCTCCTCCCGATTATGGCCATTTTGGGGCCGAAACTAGTCGAGGAAACTAAATGAAATAATAATAATAAAAAAAACGAAAGAATATTGATCTACAACCCAGTGTGTCTGAAGATTTTAATTTTTTAATATTTTTTTATTGTTCAATATATATATATATATATATATATATATATATTTCTGACACGTTATTTGAGTAAAAATTATAAAATTTAAAGTTAAATTAATCTGATTTGAACGAAATATTACTTATAGCATAAAAAAGTAATATACAATCATTTGTTAATGATTGGTACTGTTTACTGAGCCATTAAATGATGTACGATTGAATGACGAAGTGATGACAGCTAGTTATGGATGACCTGAATTGACATAAATTTCTAAAAACTAATTTCAAATATGAATGAAATAAAGTTTTAAAATAATTTAAATTTGTTAAACATTAGTTTTAAAATTAAATTAAACGTCTTTATCAAAATAACTGCCATTAAAAGGAATAAACTGAAAAAATGAAAAAGAAATTACGAACAAAAAAAAATTTGTTTCTCCTTAAAAAAGTTTAAAAAATACTCAATTGAAGTATGACCCACACTAATGTAAATCCATAAAATATATAGCAAAATAGTAACTGAAAAAGTAAAACTTATTTTAAATTTTAAACTTTTAAAGCTGTAGGGAAAACCTGTTGAAACGTAAATAGTAACGAGCGAATTTCACTGTAAAGGGACAAAATTATTAGACCACGTGACCTTTACATAATAATGTCAATTCAAGCCTACCATAGCCGAAAAAAATAAACGTATTAAAAAAATTTTTTAAAATTTAAAAAATAGAATAGTGCAACTATGTTTATTAATCTTTACAGTTTTGGATTCGTAAATTTTGTTTCCACTTAATTACAATGTCACATCCAGGAAATAGCCCAATACAGAATTTTACACGATTTTTAAACTATTATAAATTTAAAATTTAAAAAATGAAATGGAAAAACTCATTATTCATCGGAAAATTTTTATTTCTTCAGACAATAGTGTCCTTAATATAACTTATTTACAAAAGTAATTAAAAACTTTTTTGATTAAATAATGTCATAGTTTTATTGCATTTATTATTTTTCAATTCAGAGCAGATTTTCAGTTGCAAAAATGAATTAGGTGATTTACATTCTCCAAGGAGTCCTACTTTTAACGAACAAAAAATTCAGGAAATAGGAAGGTATTTTGCGAAATTTCATGAAAATGTAAAAAATTTGATATATGTAAAAAAATATTTTTTACCAAAATTTTCTTAAAATAATTTTTTAAAATAATTTCATTCATTTGTGAATAAGTCCTGAAAATTTCATTAAAATCGAACAATTATTTGATTTTTACAAGAATTTCCAAATCAATGTTTTTAACGGAAAAAAGCGCAAGAAAGTTAATGTTACGATGACGTAAACAAAATAAAATTTTAACCAAAATTTCGAATGTGTTAGAAAGAATTAAAAAAAATTAAATTTTTATCCCCATAATAACGTAAATATTTTGACGATAATACTTTATTTTTATTAAGTTTGTGGCCTTTTTCATTACGCTATGCTGTTTTCCCGCGAAAAAAGTGAAGGTACCTAAATAAAAGTAACTTCCCTTTTTACTTTTATTGAACAAATCGTTTCCAGCAGCGATGGCCAGGCTGGAAAAGGTATGGAAGATCAACATCAGCTTCCATATCAAGCAAGCCTCTACAAATTGCTGGACGTATCCATCCTCCTCTACGAGTGTGATACAGAAAAAAAAATCCAGGCGTTCGAGATAAAATGCTTCAGAAAGCTCCTCCGCATCTCCTACTGGGAGCACAAGATACATGGAGCAAGGTCAAAAGTCTCATGAGCCGACAGAACTCTCTCCTCGCGCGTCGGAAGATATGCTTTGACCACATCACACAGCACAACAGCCTCTACGAATTCGTTATGCAAAGCAGTGTTGAAGGCGACCAGAAGATGGGACAACAACGCAAGAGCTGGTCAGACAACATCAAAGAGAGGACGGACATAACAATGCCGGAATCTTGAGAGCCACCCGCTAACAGATCATCCTGGAGGAGGTTGTCTGTTTCTTCTGCCCTTAGGTCGCACCCGACGATCAAAGCAGTCAAAAGACTGACGGTGATTGATCAAAAATAAATTAGTTTAATTTTTTTTTATAAATATCGTCACATCACAGCAACATGATATATCATAGCAACTTTCTACTCGTAGCTTAGATGTAACACAAAGCCGAAAGTATGAGGCACCCGGTAAGGATCGAACTCACTACTCAGTCGTAATTGTTCTAGCCAGACATTCTTGCTAGCCATTGTATCACGTCTAGGTGCCCTTTTTCTAAGAGTTGCTTAGATGTGGCACGAAGCTGAAATTATAGGGGTACCCAGAGAATCGAGCTCACTACTGAGTCGTAATTGTTCTAGCCAGACATTCTTGCTAGCCATTGAATCACGTCTAGGTGCCCTTTTTCTAAGAGTTGCTTAGATGTGGCACGAAGCTGAAATTATAAGGTACCCAGAGAAATCGAGCTCACTACTGAGTCGTAATTGTTCTAGCCAGACATTCTTGCTAGCCATTGTATCACGTCTAGGTGCCCTTTTTCTAAGAGTTGCTTAGATGTGGCACGAAGCCAGAAATTATGGGGTACCCAGAGAGAATCGAGCTCACTACTCAGTCGTAATTGTTCTAGCCAGACATTCTTGCAGCCATTGAATCACGTCTAGGTGCCCTTTTTCTAAGAGTTGCTTAGATGTGGCACGAAGCTGAAATTATGGGGTACCCAGAGAGAATCGAGCTCACTACTGAGTCGCCAGAATTGTTCTAGCCAGACATTCTTGCTAGCCATTGTATCACGTCTAGGTGCCCTTTTTCTAAGAGTTGCTTAGATGTGGCACGAAGCCGAAATTATGGGGTACCCAGAGAGAATCGAGCTCACTACTCAGTCGTAATTGTTCTAGCCAGACATTCTTGCTAGCCATTGAATCACGTCTAGGTGCCCTTTTTCTAAGAGTTGCTTAGATGTGGCACGAAGCTGAAATTATGGGGTACCCAGAGAGAATCGAGCTCACTACTGAGTCGTAATTGTTCTAGCCAGACATTCTTGCTAGCCATTGTATCACGTCTAGGTGCCCTTTTTCTAAGAGTTGCTTAGATGTGGCACGAAGCTGAAATTATGGGGTACCCAGAGAGAATCGAGCTCACTACTGAGTCGTAATTGTTCTAGCCAGACATTCTTGCTAGCCATTGAATCACGTCTAGGTGCCCTTTTCTAAGAGTTGCTTAGATGTGGCACGAAGCTGAAATTATGGGGTACCCAGAGAGAATCAAGCTCACTACTGAGTCGTAATTGTTCTAGCCAGACATTCTTGCTAGCCATTGTATCACGTCTAGGTGCCCTTTTCTAAGAGTTGCTTAGATGTGGCACGAAGCCGAAATTATGGGGTACCCAGAGAGAATCGAGCTCACTACTGAGTCGTAATTGTTCTAGCCAGACATTCTTGCTAGCCATTGAATCACGTCTAGGTGCCCTTTTCTAAGAGTTGCTTAGATGTGGCACGAAGCTGAAATTATGGGGCACCCAGAGAGAATCGAGCTCACTACTGAGTCGTAATTGTTCTAGCCAGACATTCTTGCTAGCCATTGTATCACGTCTAGGTGCCCTTTTTTCTAAGAGTTGCTTAGATGTGGCACGAAGCCGAAATTATAAATTACCCAGAGAGAATCGACTCACTACTCAGTCGTAATTGTTCTAGCCAGACATTCTTGCTAGCCATTGAATCACGTCTAGGTGCCCTTTTCTAAGAGTTGCTTAGATGTGGCACGAAGCTGAAAATTATGGGGTACCCAGAGAGAATCGAGCTCACTACTGAGTCGTAATTGTTCTAGCCAGACATTCTTGTTAGCCATTGTATCACGTCTAGGTGCCCTTTTTCTAAGAGTTGCTTAGATGTGGCACGAAGCCGAAATTATGGGGTTCCCAGAGAGAATCGAGCTCACTACTCAGTCGTAATTGTTCTAGCCAGACATTCTTGCTAGCCATTGAATCACGTCTAGGTGCCCTTTTTCTAAGAGTTGCTTAGATGTGGCACGAAGCTGAAATTATGGGGGTACCCAGAGAATCGAGCTCACTACTGAGTCGTAATTGTTCTAGCCAGACATTCTTGCTAGCCATTGTATCACGTCTAGGTGCCCTTTTCTAAGAGTTGCTTAGATGTGGCACGAAGCCGAAATTATAATATTCAGAGAGAATCGAGCTCACTACTCAGTCGTAATTGTTCTAGCCAGACATTCTTGCTAGCCATTGAATCACGTCTAGGTGCCCTTTTTCTAAGAGTTGCTTAGATGTGGCAACGAAGCCGAAATTATGGGGTACCCAGAGAGAATCGAGCTCACTACTCAGTCGTAATTGTTTTAGCCAGACATTCTTGCTAGCCATTGAATCACGTCTAGGTGCCCTTTTTTTAAGAGTTGCTTAGATGTGGCACGAAGCTGAAATTATGGGGTACCCAGAGAGAATCGAGCTCACTACTGAGTCGTAATTGTTCTAGCCAGACATTCTTGCTAGCCACGTATCACGTCTAGGTGCCCTTTTTCTAAGAGTTTCTTAGATGTGGCACGAAGCCGAAATTATGGGGTACCCAGAGAGAATCGAGCTCACTACTGAGTCGTTATTGTTCTAGCCAGACATTCTTGCTAGCCATTGTATCACGTCTAGGTGCCCTTTTTCTAAGAGTTGCTTAGATGTGGCACGAAGCCGAAATTATGGGGTACCCAGAGAGAATCGAGCTCACTACTCAGTCGTAATTGTTCTGGTGAGACAAGCTTGCTAACCATTACACCACACCGAGGTGCCCGAACATGGTATGTTATGATTAACTAACTATTTAACATATTCAAAATGCCCCCTTCATGTTCAATAAAACGCTGAACCGTATTAGTAACACTTCTACAAACAATTTGACACATTATTTCTCCATTCATTTCAGATAATCTAACGTCCTGGGTATGACGATAAACTACATCCGCGCCATGGGTAAGACGATAAAATACATCCGCGTTCTGGGCAAGACGATAAATTACATCCAATAGTAAGTCCCCTGATCAGGAGGCTTTGAGGAGCGTGGAAACCACCTCTTAATTGCTGGTGTTCCCAGGTCTACTCTGACCCGGGGTGGTAGCACCTGTTAGGGTCCCAACTATGAGCAAATAGTTAACCCCCAAACTGGAGTCAAAGTAATGTGAAAGTGTAAAAAAAGGTTTTAATACGAGCAATGAATTTTTTGAAGAAAAAGTATTACCAGCAATACTTTTGTGAAGGAAAAATATTATCAGCAATACATTTTTGTAAATAATTATTACCAGCAATACCTTATTACCAGCAATAAATTTTGGAAGAAAAAATATATTACTAAAAATGCATTTTTGAAGGAAAATTATTACCAGAAATACGTTTTTGTAGGAAAAATATTATCAGCAATACATTTTTGGGATAAAAACAGTAATAAAAATCTTGTCGGCATTTAATAACCCATTGAGGTTGATATGCTATAAAACAAACCAAACCAAATCATTAGAAAATCTATCAGAAATTGTTTTAATCCAGGAATTGTTTTCGGCTTGAGTCTGTACACCAGATCTTACAGTATACCTACACAAGAAAAAATCTGGTGGTGTTAGGTCTGGTGATCCTGATGGCCACTCAATTCCTTCACATCGTCCTATCCACCTCAGCTCGAAAAAAACAAAAAACAAAAACAGGGAGTTAATTTTTGACGTGCCCTGTATATTCTTAAAGCTAAACTTCGTGTATTGATCATTACAAATGTCCTACTTATGGAAGTCGGGAATATGTGAGTGAATTCAATTGTTCATGGTTAGGAATAGAAGCAGAACTGTTTGAAAAATATTACCTAATGGAACTTTAAGAGATATGTTATATTTTTACATTATCTATCTATCTATCTATCTATCTATCTATCTATCTATCTATCATCTCTTAAGTGCTGTGTTTCCATGGTCACCCTGACCTGGGATGGTAATACCTGTTGGGGTCCCAGTTATGGGCAAATAGTGAACACCAAACAAGACAAAAAACTATGAAAGTATAAAAATACATTTTTATAGTAAAACGCCAGCAATACAATCTTTCTCTCTATATATATATCTAATTCAGTCTCACCGTATCTCTCTCTCTCTCTCTCTCTCTATATATATATATATATATATATATATATATATATAATTCAATCTCACCGTATGTACCTATTTATCTATTTTAATTTATTCAAATATATTTAATTCGTCCTCGCCGTATCTATCTATCTATCTATATTATGAAATGGAAAAAGTCCGACAATTATTTTAAGACATTTTTTATGTTTATACGTTCTTTTTATAGATACAAATATTTAAGTAAATGCTCTGTTTATAATAAACAGTATTAAATAACATTTACCGGCCTGAATATCCGAGAAATTTTCATAGAAAATATGCGTCCTCCGACAGGAATCGAACCTGTATCCTATACGAACTGTCATATAGCCTGACGTGCTTTACCGATTGAGTCCGACAATTATTTTAATTCATTCGTGTCATCATTGGTCAACTGTCTTAAAATAATTGTAGGACTTTGTCTATTTCATAATGTGTGACGTCATTTGTTTACATTTGGATACGCATCGAGCAGATATGGAGAATTATAGTTTAAAAGCAGTGAAATCGACCTTGCTAACCGAAAGGCTCCTCTGTGGCCCAATCAAGATATTGATTATACAGTAAATTTATTCAATAAAATCACCATTGGCTTAAACCAAGGCCTCCAGACGACTTCGGAATTTCCAGCAACTCTTCTGGATGGTCACCTTGTTTAAGTTGGTGAATGCTGCCCTAATTCTTGTCTTCAGTTCATCTTTGGTGTTACAAGGAGTTTTGTTGGTCTGTCGCTCAACTGCGCCCCACACATAATAATCAAGGGGGTTGCAGTCTGGGGAGTTAGATGGCCAGATGTAAGGGGTGATGTGGTCGCGGAAATTGTTTGACAGACATGACTGGGTTCTCCTGTTTGTGTGGCATCATGCAGAGTCATTTTGCCAGACATAGGGTCTTCCAGTAGCCACCCTCTTGACCCAGGGCAGCACTACCTCCTCAAGGCACTTGATGTAGGCCTCCGTGTTTTGTCTGTAGCCATGTGGTAAGATGAATGGAGGCATAACTTCGCCATCACTAGTGATCACTCCAAGCACCTTCTTAATCACCATTAGACTCATCCAACTCTTTCAGGATCCACTGCACTGTTCTCAGATCGACACTCAAACACTCTGAAATGCTCATTTTGGAGCTTTCAGCCTGAATGCCAAGCAGTACAGCATGCCGTTTCCAAATTTCAGTCAGAGTGAATTGCGTCATGGTACTCTTTTTCTAACAGACGGTGCCCAACTGACCCTACTATACTGTGCAATTGACAAAATCAAAAACAAACAACGCGCATGCGCGAAATTAAAAACATATGGTGACAATTTACTTATCGCACCCTGTATCTATCTATTTTAATCTATTCATATATATTTAATTCAATGGCATCGTAGCTATCTATCTATCTATCTATCTATCTATCTATCTATCTATCTATCTATCTATCTCAGTCTATTCATTATCTATCTATCTATCTATCTATCTATCTATCTATGTCTACTCATCTAGCTAGTGTTCGACTATACTCGTTTGCTCCATTTTCCATTTTAAAATGCCATGTCCCAATATGACTGCCCACAGATTCCTCTTCTTCATTATGCGTGACTTGCCAAACATTCTTGGGAAAAACAGTTGCCTGGTTTCCCCGTTTCCTTCTTCACGGCTTGGAATTCAGAGTTTTCATTCTCTTAGACAGGTTTTCAAACCAAGTGTAGAAAGCCCAGTCTACACTGCTATTTAATCTATAGCTAAGGGGAAGAAAAGACGAAATGATAGCCTTTCCAGGGCTCGCCGATTTCACTTTCTGCGTCGATATGTTACATTGGGGACACATTCGTTTTCCATTATAATTTTGTTCGTCTGGAAGCACGGTGGAGTAACGGATAATGACACGGATTGAAGAATCGGAGTGTCGAGTTTGAATTCCAGTCAAGATCTTTACAGTCACTTACGTGCAAATACCCCTAGAAAAGGTATGTGTTGTAACATACCTACGGACGATAATGGGTATGTCCCCATTCACATAAATACAGTAGTAAATACTGTATGTTGGTCTGCATTTGGAGATTCGTCTCCAGCTCTTCTGGTCAAGCTCTCTGCCTTCAGGCAGAGAGGATCCCCAGACGAGGCTATGTCGAAGGGCAGAGTCTCGTCTCGGAAAACAGCTACCCGGCCCCGTTTTATATGGGGTCTACTGGGAATTTTTGGCCGAGCCTACGGAATTTGGAACCGCACATTAAATTTGGCTTTGTGCCACATCTGACCGCGTGGGGCGGTTGGTAGATATCCTGCAGTTGGAGATTCATTGTGTAATTCACTTGACTCACTTCTAGCAGTTGACTATTTCTTCGCTGTCGAATCTTATATGTGTTGTTCTTGTTTTGAGTATTATCGTTCATTTTCAACCTTCATTTGATTATTCTATTCATTAACCTTCCCTAGGTTACAGCAGTATGAATCCATCTCTTCTCTCCTCCAGCTATCGATAAATAGTAAGACAAACTGAGTCTTGGTGCCAACCAGCCCATGAGAAGTTAATCTCTGAATTTAAAACCTCCAACTGTGAATTAAATAACCTTACCAACCCACAATTGGCTAAGCGGGGTGCACACGGCTACACTCCCTGAAGTGGAAGGGGATATTTCATCACCGCCATCTCAACTCCGGCCAACTCTCCTCCGTGATAGCTCAGCTCCAGTACAACAAACCACCGGCCTCCTCAGAGCGAGGACAACTCAACGCTGGCGTCGAATTCGTAGCTTCAGACAGGTGTTGGCTGTCCTGGTGTGCACATCTCTTAAATCGGCTTTGAGTCGAAGAGATTTTGAAAGTTTGTTTGTTCTGGTGGTTTATTAGTTACAACAGCCTATTTGGCTGAATGGTGTTTAATTTTAAAACTTTTCATCACACCCAAAATAGAATTTTTTAGTCAAAGAGGAAAATAAAAATTTGTATACGAGGGCCATTTGTTTATATTTGATAATTTTAGAAAAGGAGACAGTAACATAAAGTTTTAGAGCTCTGACCAAGGGTTTAGGTGCAATGCAAGGATTCATACGAAGTTTGGAGCAGTTATCAAGGAAGTAAACAAGCATTCCTACATATCGTCGGCGGCTAATGTTAAAATGGCTAAGGTGCACACAGCCTTGAAACGTCGTGTCGAAGTCACCGTTGAAAAGCTAAGTGCAATAATAAGTGAAGTATTAGCAAATATATCTCGGGTTACACTGAGTTCATTGCCACGTGCTTCAGCCATGAGGAAAACCATTAAACGCAAAAGCAAAGCCGTTTTTTCTAATTAAAAATGAAGTCATCTATTAAAAATGATTCTTAATAAATTTCTTTATTATTTGTTTTTAAAAAGTCGACGGAAAAATTTCATAGTTGCATATCGTTGAGTTATCCCCGCTTTGAGTAGGCTGGTAGTGAGTTGTCCTGGATTTGAATTGACCGGTATTGAGTCGGCGGCTTTGAGTTGGAGGTGAGGAGTCGTCCTGCACCCCTCTTTAAGACATACTCAATCAAGGTGGGGTCCTTCCAAAGAGTGAGAACTACCCTAGATCTGGATATGTTTTAATGTACTTTCCCCGGGTACACTTTTTTCGTTCATGTTTTATTTTTTGTTTTTTCTTGCGGTCCATCATTACTAAATTTTAATAAATAATAGGCTACCCGTGACCCATTGGGTCACTGACGGTTCAGTTTATAAAACATTGAAGTTGATTTCAACATCGCATTGAAATGAAAGTTAATTTTATTATGATTCAGTTAAATATTTCAATTCGTTCGTGTCATCATTGGTCTGGTTTACAAGTTCGTGTTTAATGTTTTATTGATTATTTACAGCATTTAATAGGAATAGAACTTTCGGGATAAACTTGAAAGAAAGAAAATCTGCATTTCAAAGAAAGGAAGAGAGAAGAAAAGGAATTTTAAACAGAAAGAAAGACAAAAAGAAATTACATACAAACCAGTAAAAAATCATCTTCAATAGAATCATCTCTTGAGTCCCTGGATGATTCTTTCACGTGCTTTCGACTTTCTTTATTGCATCCTGTTAGCTATATCTACTTCTTTTATCGCCCCTCTTCTTCCCAGGACCGTACTATATTAGAAGAATATCTGACAGTATTGAAATGGTTCTCTCTTTCTACATTCATCTGCGAACATCTCTGTGTTTGGTTATTTTAATGATCTTTATGCCAAGTGGCTTCTGTTCAGTTATGTGTCATGCGTGATACACGCTTAGACGATCATGTATCTTTCGATACATGACTCACGTGGCAGATTTTTTTCCCGCAGTAGGTTGCCATTTCTTTCTGGCAACTTATCTACTGTGTTCTGCTATTTACCCATAGCTGGGGGTGGGGAGAAGAAGTGCATTCATACCTTTCCCAAGGGTATTAGCACGTAAGTGAATGTAATAGATTCGACAGGAATTCGAACTCGGCTCTCTGATTCCTCAATCCGAACCTCTATCCACCGTGACGTCAAGTGGCTTAATCATTCTAATATTACTGATGGGGGCAACATTCAGATTTTCAATTATTCTCTAGTCGTTTCCCTAATAATTCTGACCAATAATGCTTCTTTTTTCGATTTGTTCTTTACCACCTCCTCTGGCTTTTGTCGAGCATCGCAACTCTGTTCTCTTTGGCAATTTGGATCCCGCTGTGGTATCTGTTGACTTGTTTATTAAATATGAACCAACAATTCTTCATTTTTCTGTTACCAGCGTGCCGTTTGGAATGCATTTCATGATTTTCTTCGCAACGCCCATTGGGATGAAATCTTTAAATCTTCCTATCGAAAATTGCGCCACTGGGGTTTCTTCTTAAATAAAAGGAAGAAATCGATGTTTTTTGCCATCTCAGGAATACCAAATGAAACCACAATCTTCTCTTTGCTGTACAGCCGCTATAATCCGCAAGAATCACGTTTTTTTTCCGGCTGTACCAACGTGTTAGTTCCGATCACAACAGACGTGTCCGTTTGTAATAATTGTAAATGCACCCTCAGTGTAGCTAAGTTGCATTTAGACATTTCAACATTAAAACTGTGAGACCTCGTTGACAATCTAGTATGAGGCTTAAATTCATGTAGTCGTTCAGCAGGGAAAAAAGCTCGTCAGAGCAGTTGACATGAACATATTTGTAGAAAAGACAGAGAGAAGCCAGGACACGTCGGTGAGAAAGTGACTGAAGTCGAGAGGCCTGGCCAAAATCGATTACATTACAGATCCTTCTTTGGATTTTGTCAAGAATCTCGAGATGAGCAGCAGGAGCACCAGACCAGATATGGCAACAGTATTCAATGCACGGACTAATGGTAGATTTATAAATGTGCCAGATGGATTTTGACGAGAAAAGTTTTCTGGTACGACACAGTGAGCCAACTTTCCTAGCACTAGATTAAACAATTGATTCAATATAATCACTCCACTTCATGTCAGTGGAAACTGTGAGTCCAAGAAGGCATAGTGTTGTTCTCCTGGAGTTTAGCATCAGCCATGCTGATGGCAGACAGAAAAGTGTTATGCCATAGTACCTATTCTATTGTAATGGACTCTCCCATAGATAATAAGTAGGAGTAGCAGTGGCAAGTCTGGCAGAATGGTGTTGAGCGCGTCAGTCGAGATTCGGACATTTGAAGTACCAACCATCACAACTAGATTGCTGCGCCATTGACTCTTATTTTCCAAGTTCCTAACGTTTTGTACGTCGGACCTAATTTAGGACGACTTATTAGAAATACAAGCCTCCACTGTGAAAATACTCCACAACAAAAAGATTATCTCTATGATTGAATGGAAGGCGATTTGTTTGGGCGACGTTAGAATTTGCAAGCCATTACTTGCCCCAGTTAACCACTGATTGGAGGTCATTTTCAAGAGCAGTTGCTAGCTTTATTTTTTCAGATCTATCGGATCTTCTACTGAGACAGGAGTAAATGGTTGTCTCATCTGTATAAAATCGTCTTTGCATTGAACACCGTTACCATATATGGTCTGATGCCCCCGCTTTTCATATCGAGGTTCTCGTTAAAATCCAAAGACGGATATGCAATGTGATAGGTCCTGACCTGGCATCTCATCTCCAGTCACTTTCTCACGGACGTGATGTGGCATCCCTCTGACGTTTCTACAAATACTTTCATGACAACTGGTCTGACGAGCCATTTTCACTGGTGTCCGACTGCATAAATTTAAGCGTGCTACTAGGTTGTCATCTCGGTCCGACCCTTTCACTGTCAAAACAGTTAAATGTAACCGCCTCTTCTACTCCAACAGCTTCTTCTCTTGCACTTCCCAACAGTGGGACTCCCTTCCTCTTACTTGCTTCCCTGATATCTATAGTCTTCAAATATTCAAATGTAATGTCAATCGACATCTTCTGATGCGTTGATCTTGTTCCCCGTCCTCTTTATCTTTTATTCAGATACCCCTCTTTACTCTTGCTCCCACTCTCTGTAACCCCTAGCGTGCTAGTGGCACTCCCGCCTTGTTTGGGGTGAAATGCTTAAAAAAAATACCTAGTTAGGAACAGACGACAGCGATTAGATCATTTCTTCGTATTCTAAATTTAAAGAGAACTAAACAAAACAAGAAATTAATCTTTGTGAAACAGACTCCCGCCTGGATGCTTCCCTGAATGCTACAACTCAAGAGTCATTTCAAGGGTCAGACGTTATCTATACTCCTCACCCTAAACACCACTAACCTATGACTTCCATTTTCATTCATATAATGCACCTATTTTTGTTAAAACCATTTTAATAATAATCCCCCACTTTTTATGCCTATTGAGATTTGTATTAGGTGAACTTTAATATAAAAAAATATCAGTGGGTACTCCATATTTGTGGTCTTGTTCGTTCCAGACGAATGTGTTGAAATGATTTTTTGAACTGATTCTTCCATAGCACGCGGACATAGAAAGGAACCAAAAAGGGTGACGTCTCTCTACGGCTTTGTTGACCATTAGCAGTGATTTTAGTTTTCACTGAATGACCCATACTTGTGTTCTTGTGCCGTACATATTAATGAATAAGTTTTTACTTGTTTAAAATTAATATCTCATTAGAATTTGTGGGCAAAGAAAACGATCCTCTAGATCTACAAATCAGCAATTCGCCCTTGCATGGAGTATTGCTGCCATATATGGTCTGGAGCCCCTTCTGTTTGCCTCGGGGTTCTTGAGGCGGATATGCAATTTAATTGGCCCTGCTCTGGCATCTCGTCTACAGTCACTTTCTCACAGACGCGCCGTTGCATCTCTCTGTCTGTTTTACAAATACTTTCATGGCAATTGCTCCGAGGAGCTGCATTCGCTGGTTCCCAGACTTCATGAGTTCAAGCGCCCTACGAGGCTGGCAGCACGCTCTCACCCCTTCACTGTCGAAACTCCTAAACGTAGCCGTCTCTTCTACTCCAATAGATTTATGTCTCGCACCTCTCGCCTGTGGAAGTTCCTTCCCTATTCCATTTTCCCTGAAAGCTATAATCTCCAGCTATTCAAATGTAATGTCAATCGACATCTCCAGTTGCCTTGATCTATCTACTACCCTTCTCCTCATCATTTCTTCTATCACTCCTATCTGATCTTGCTTCAAATTTTCTGTAACCCCTTGCGTCCTAGTGGCTTCTCGCCTTGCTTGGGGTGAAACGCTTAAAAAAAAAAATCTGAGAAAAAAACTAATTTTGTTTCAGAGAATTCTTGATCGTATCCAGCAAATCTGTGGTTTCCTCTGCTTTGGGAGACAATATTTATTTGCCAACCCACGGGATATGATACATGTTTCCCTTATCCCTAGACTCCGAGTCCCCAAAAGACATTGAACGAAAGAAATGTGCGGAATTAATGGCATATATCGACCCACAAGGAAAGAGTGGAATTTTGGGGAGAAAGAAAGAAATATGAAGGAGAAAGAAAGAAATTTGAATGAGAAAGAAAGAAATTCGAAGGATAAAGAAAGAAAGAAATTTGAAGGAGAAATAAAGTTATTTCGAAAGAACAGAAAGCGAAAAATATTTTGAAAGAAAGAAAAAGAAATAAAGAAAAAAATGGCTGCATTTCAAAGAAAGGAAGAGAGAAGAAAAGGAATTTTAAGAAGAAAGAAAGGAAGAAAGAAATTACAAAGAAAAAAAAGAAAGAAATTTGTTTTCTCTCCTTTTTTTCTTTTTTTCATATTTTATTACACTTAGGGGAACGTGAAGAAAGAATGTGTAAAAACTATAAAGAATGGCATTTCAAGGGACATCAAAAAAAAGAAAAGAAAGAAAGAATCTATTCAAAAAGAAAGAAAGAAAAAATTTCAAGGTGTGAGAAAGAAAGAAAGAATCTATTCAAAAAGAAAGAAAGAAAAGATTTCATGGAGTGAGAAAGAAAGAAAGAAAGAAAGAAAGAAAGGAACGAACAATCGTGTATATAAGAATAGTAGGTATAAAAACTCAGTAAAATGTCATTTTAATGGGAATAGTATTGCAGTATGAAGAGGTGATAGGGGGAGGGAAGAAGGTAAGGCAGAGAGTGAGAGAAAGTGGGGGTGGGAGAGATATAGAGAGCCTAGTTATTTTTTTCAAGTACAAAATAAAAAGGATCTTCTGAACATAAATGCATTCACTCTCATTCGACTGATACTGAATTCAGTGATACTTAAAAAAACAACAAAAAAAAAAACAGACTGATGCTTGTACAGATTTGGGTGCGAGAGTAGAGCAGAGAATTTTTCAGCAAACGCGCCGAAATAAATGCCTGTTATCGCCAAAATTTAGTTTCTTAAAATATTATTTATTATATTGATTAATAATTATGTTTTGCAAATCTTGACCTCTTCAAGTCTAGGATTAACCGTTATCCTTCCTGCGTAATCTCACGAACTTAGCTACTTGTCTTTTCTTACAGTTACACTAATATAACACCACATAGTAACTCTCTACTTTGACTGACTCTTGGGCCTTGTAGTGGATAAACATTAGTATAAAAAAGAGATAGACATTATTTAAAAGAAGATAAAATCGGGAAAAATAAAAAAGCCAAAAAAAGAAATAAATAAAAGAAATAACAAAGTGAAATTAACAGGTAATCCTTCCTCACTCTTCTGAACTCGATCGACGAAAGTTAAATAATTTTTTTTTTTTTTTGTACCCCAAACTTTTTTTTTGTGGCGGTGAGTGAGACGTGATAATTGTTATCCTCATCTTCATTGCCATATCCACAACATTTCGGCCGTAATACACTCCGTCCTTCTTCAGGTGATTGGAATTTCGAACCGAATCGAACCCATTATTTCGTCCACCGGGGTAGATTGTTCTAGTTCCACGTATCATGCCTCTTCCGGATGTCTCAGTTATCTCCCTTGGTATTGAACTCACAGTTCTTTGTGTCTAGTCACTGGATCAGACCAACGTCTTTATCCACTGGGCTATGTGTCCTTGAGGACTAGACCCCAAAGAGTTGTGAGTTCAATACCAGGCCACAGCAGTGGTATACCAAAACTTGGAGATTTGAGTTAAAGGGAAATAACTGAGACATCCGGTAGAGGCATGGCACGTGGATTTAGAACAATCTACTGATAAAGCGAAAAAAAAGTTCGATTCGAAATTCCAACCACCTGAAGAAGTCCAGAGCGTACAACCGCCGAAATGTGGTGAATATGGTAATGAAGATGAGGATAACAGTCCGAACAATGTAAATAATGTAAGTAATCATAATACCTCATCTCAGAGATATAGACAGATATCATTTTCTAATTTTTCATCTTTTTTTAATTTTTCGTTTTTTCCCTAATTTATTTATTTTTTTATAATGTTTACACGGGATACCGTTATTAAATTTTGTATCTAAAAAAAATTACATAAAATTTTCAAGTTATTTCATTAAAACAAACATCCATCCTTTTACACTATTTACATTGTTCGCACGGTTGTCCTTATCATTATTGTCATATTCACGACGTTTCGGTCGTTGTACGCCCCGGTCTTGATCAGGTGATATACGCAGGAATTTCGAACCGAACACTTTTAGTCCACGAGGGTGGATTGTTCTAGTTCTACGTGCCATGATGTTTCTGGATACCTCAGTTTCAGTTTGGGCACCTCGGCGTGGTGTAATGGTTAGCAAGCTTGTCTTACTAGATCAGTTACTACTGAAAAGTGAGTTCGATCCTCACTGGATGCCCCATACTTTCGGCTTTGTGCCACATCTAAGCTACGCTTGGAAAATCTCTACCTCAGTTACAATGGCCGAAACGTCGTGAATATGGTAATAATGATGAGGACAACAATTCAAATAATCTAAATAGTGTAAATGGATAGAAATACCTCATTTAAGAAATATAGATATATCATTCATCTTATTAATTAATCAATATACAGCGTGTCCATAAAGTCTCTTTACAATTTAAAAATAAATTATTACGAAGGCAAATAAACAGACAAATATGTGGAAATTGGTACAAAATGAGAAGGGGATATTGAAGCTTTCTTTTTCAACTAATTTAATACACCTCTACATGGGTACCATTAATTGCAGGAAGCTCATCAAGACGGTACTTGATTTATTGCTGTGTTCGCTGTAGCATATCCTCATCAATGGTTTATCATTTGGCTGGAAGGACGGTGGATAGCGGTTCGAATTGAGAAATCGGAGAGCCGAGTTCGAATTCCATTCGAATCCATTACATTCACTTACTTGCTAATATCCTTGGGAAAGGTATGAATCCTCTTCTCCCCACACCTATGGATAAATAGAAGCACAGACCAGGTTCTATAGCCTTAGATGATAACTAGTCTACCATGGAAAGAAATGGCAACCTACTTCGGGATGCGGGAAAAAATCTGCCTCGTCTGTCATGTATCGAAAGATACACAATCACTTAAGATTGCATCACGCATGGCACATAACTGACTGCAATTCACTTACATGCTAATACCCTTGGGAAAGGTATGAATCCACTTCTTCTCCCACCTCCAGACCGTGTTCTATAGCCTTGGATGGCAGCTGGTCTATCGTAGAAAGAAATTGCAACCTACTGCGGGAAAAGAATCTGCCTCGTCAGTCATGTATCAAAAGATACATGATCGCCTAAACGTGTATCCCGCATGGCACATAAATGATTGTATGAGTTGTACTTTGTACTTTGTAAGATTCCAATACCAAGTTCTTGTGTAGGACTTTTTGAACGTGGCATCTGTAACTGCCTGGCAGCAGTACGGATGGACTTTGTAAGAGAACTCTGAAAGGCATGTCTTACACGATCGATGCTTTCATCAGATGTATTTGGTCGTCCACGCTTCCCTTTATCCAACACTGTTCCTGTCTCCAGAAATTTCTTGAGCCATGCACGAATTGACGGGCGGTGGATCTCCTCTGTATTTAGTTCTGTAGTTTTGCTTAATCTGCGTACCCGATTTTGTTTCAGGCACATTGTGTCTTTTCTTGAGGAGTAGCCATTTCTTAGGGGTTCATTAAACAGTACAGTGGAACCTCAGTTCACGAATTTAATTCATTTCTGAAGGCCGTTCGTAACCCGAAATGTTCGTTAACCGAAACTATTTTTTTTCAATAGGAATCAATGTAGAGAAAAAAAGTCACAGTACAATAAAATTGGAAAGAAAAACACAAATGTGTACAACATGGCGGTCGGCTCAGAAATGATTTCGTTCGGGTTAACACGGTTCGGCAATGTTCGAGAACCGAAATTTTCTTCGGTAACCGAGGCATTTTCATCTCGAATTTTCTATTCGAAAACTGATTTGTTCGATATGTGTGATTTTCGAGAACCGAGGTTGCTCTGTATGTATTTCCTCAACAGGATAACTGAAATACACAAATGTAATATAATTTAAATCTTTGATAACTACTAAATACATAGAACAAATCTGATTAAGATATCTCATCAGTTGCCTTTGTGATATATTTTTTAAATTATAAAGAGACTTTATGGACACTGTATACTAAATAAATTAAAACATTACTTATTTTATTAGCAATATCACTTAAATTTTAAATGAAAGTGTTACTATTTTCACTATGAATTCTTTCCTAGCCGTAAGGCGAACTTTTGAGCTTTCTATTATTAAGACTTTCTTCTACTCAAATATTTTTCCCATCACTTTTTCTTTTGACGTGATTTCCGGTCACCTTTTAAAATATCCTCGCGAAATGCCACGTTTTCTTATAACTATATCGAGAAACGTATCTAACGAAATAGGAACACGTGCTCCAGCGGGCACATTTTAAAGATTTCGTGCTTTTAAAAGGCTTTCCTTTTCTTTTTCTTTTTCTTTTTTTTTGCGTATCAGTCCCTCGCGTACGCTCACACACCGCCTGCCTGTCTCGTATATTTCTTGGAACTTCTCATGCGTTCATGCTCATTACACAGAAGGCACATTCGTTCGCGCGCAGACACGACAGGAATGAGGATACTCAATGAAAGTAGGGAAGAGAGAGAGAGAGAGAGAGAGAGAGAGAGAGAGAGAGGAGAGAAAACTTAAAATGATGAAGAAAGAGAAATAAACTCACATCGTCATAATAATCGTAGCGCACAACTCTTATATGCAAATATGAAGAAAGAGAAATCTACATACATTCACAAATACAGTGACGAACTAACCTTTGGCATTAGGCTAAATGAGGACAGGAAGATTATGTTACGTCAATCATTTAAATGTCAAGAGGCTAACTATAAAAAAAAACCCAGTGAATTTGAAACCCTGGACTTTAGCTGTGTTCGAATCGCGACTACTAGTGCTGGTGTGAAGCAAACATTTGCCTCAGTTACCATATCCAAGCAAGTTTGATTAAAAAAACTAAAGCGACAAGGTCTGTCTGTTTAATTTTTTGTTATATTTTTGCATTTTTCGAATAAGGTATTGAGTAATGTAATTGAAATTGTGGATAAACTGTCCTAAGTTCAAATTTTGTTATTTTTATTCAAATAATTTCAAACTTTCATAAACAGACATTGTCGAATTTTTTTAATCAAACTTGTTTGGACATATATATATGATGGACTCTCCGTTGTTTTTTTTTTGACGTATCTTTCAGTTCATCTATCTATCCTACACAGGATTTGCATCTATCTATCATATATATATATATATATATATGGTTGAAACGATTCTTTTCAAAGTTATTATTCCTTGACTCTCCAGTCTGCTTTTTGAAGTTCGAACTCCTCTATGGGATATTTGTTTAAATTGTCTTTAAGTTTGTCCTTGAAGTGTCAAGGGTGTTTTATGTTTGAAAAAGTTGGCTGTTTCCATGAGGATTTTGGCAACATCATCATTCGATGACATGGATTTATGATTGCATCAGAAAGGACTCGATACCACTGACGCCACATTTGATGAAAAGATCAGGGTTATATCCTGTAGTGTATAACCGTTGAACCGTCACATGGTCCCTGTATGGCGTCCATATTCTGCCCAAGTTTTAATTTTTATATTATTAGGTGTTATATTTAATTATATATATATATATATATATATATATATATATATATATATATATATATATATATATATATATATATATATGGTGTGAAAAGATTCTTATAAATAAATATAAATGTTAATTATTTATATATTATATACTTGGTAATTTATGATAGAAAGCGCTCAATATCAGAGTTTCTCCAGTCTGCTTGGATAGGGTTTTCAACAAACAGGGTTCGAACTCCTCTATAGGGATATTTGCAGAATTTAAATTGTCTTTAAGTTTGTCCTTGAAGTTTCAATAGATGAAAAAATGATCTAAATGGAATACGAAGAGAATGTGTACCTACATTACGCTTACCATGAAAAATTTCCATGGAAATGTACGCATAGCCTGATTTTTTCTGGAAAAGGTTGGAAAATAATTCATCACTTACAAGAACGCGGTGTCTCTTTTAAACTCTCTCGAGACTGGAAAGTAAAGATTGGGCAATTCCTGCCCATATATGGTAGCAGTGCGCCATTTTCTGTCTTGTAAATGTAGCGGGAAGGGTCAAGTATTTACTGGAGCGATACAAGGAACCAATCATTTTTTCAGACGCCATGGATCGTGATGAAAAGAGAATAAAGGTTAGAGAGGAAAAGAAAATAGGGCGCGGAAATTTAAAGATGCATAAGCCGTTAATCGTTCGTCATATATCTGCTCATGGTATGATATCATAGTTTGGGTTTTGAGTTATTGAATGCAACCAGTCAGTTTTCCTTCCTTGATCTGTTATAGCTAAATCAGTGGAGAGATCAGCTGCCAGGCTTTGAAATAGCTATATTTATATTATATCAACTTTTCAGTTATGGAAAAGTGGCTGTGGATCAGAATCGTCACCCACGCCGATACTAGAGACTGAACATCTCTTATCAACTCCATTTTCGTCCCGATGCTTTTCAGGATGAATCGGATATTTCTTCGTTCAATATCTTCAGGGTAGATCGTATAGTTCACGGCTGGATAAAATGTCCCAATAGGCGCTCATGGGCCCCCTGAGAGAACACACGTTCGTCGTGATGGGTGAAAATTCAGAGCCCGCTTCATGATGATGGCTGGTTTATTGAGTTATTTTAATGGTCTTTTTTTTTTCTTGGGAATATATGAAGTCTCTTCATAAATTAAATTTAACGACGTAACCCCCTGATGAGCAGATTACATCTGCGAAACTTTAAGTCGGGCAGCTCTCTCTCTCCCTCTGTCTGTCTGTCTGTCTCTCCCTCTCTCTCTTTCTCTCTCTCTCTCTCTCTCTCTATATCTCTATATATATATATATATATTGGGTGCAACAGCAAAAATTGTCCAAATCGTGTTACAGCATCCTACAAAATGTTTAATATCTGAAAAAACAACGAAACTAATTGAGTTTCTTTTTTCCAGGTTTCAGAGATGACATTTAATCATCTTGACAGCATTTTTCATAAGAATCACTAAAAACCCCTTTAAAATCATTTTTTGTCAGCCTCAAAATGTCTTCCCAAATGAGCAATGGTGGGAGAGAAAAGATCATTCAGGTCTTCAGCAATGACACCAACATTCATACTCTGGCTTCCATCTTCAAAGTCCATTCAAGAAACATCAAGAGAATCGGTAATAAGTTTTAAAAAGAGCGAACAGTAGAGAGGAAAGCTGGATCAGGAGGTCAAAACAGGAAGAGGGGTCATCATTTCAATTTAGAGCTAAAGAGATCAATTAGAAAAGATTCAACTCAATCCATAAGACGTTTGGCACCTGAAAGAGGAGTTTCAGCTATGACAGTCCAAAGAGCAGTGAAAAAAACACTTGAAAATGAAATAATACGTGAAACCTGTGAGGCACCTTGTTACTCCAGGACAGAAAGTTAGAAGGTTAAAGAGGGTGAAGATCATCTTGAATAAACTGGAAAATGATCATGGAATGATATATATCTGTGAAAATTTCTCGGACATTCAGACCGGTAAATGTTGTTTAATACTGTTTATTATAAACAGAGCATTTACTTAAATATTTGTATCGATAAAAAGAATGTATAAACATAAAATGTCTTAATATATATATATATATATATATATATATATATAAATCGAAACAAATATGCATTTTTATAGTGATAACTTAAATGTTCGAATGTAATAACTTATATATATTTATAATTCAGAGTTATATACTTCAAAGTTATATATTATTAAGTTTCTGAAAAATAAATATTTATTAAATCAAAAAAATGTAAGAGCTTTTTTGTAGACATTGCCAATTTTTTCCTTAAATAATAGCTAATTTTATAATATGAAACTAACATATTTATATTTGATCATAAATAAAATAGTTTATGAATACGTAATTAGAGTCTAATATATTAATTTTAACATTACCATATATGTACTGAGTAAATAAATTAAATATAATATCTTAAGTCGGTACGAATAAAAATATAAATATTAAAAATGTGACTAAATAATATTTGAATGCCCCTTTTGAAAAAATCGTAATTGAATTTTAGATAAAAATAAAATAAAAAATAAAAATGCCAAATGTATTGCAACTGAAACCCAGACGATGTGTTGAAACATAGACACTACCACAAATTTCGACTTGATAAAAGGAAGTTTGTGTCAATGGACAGATACCCTAGACCCCCACCTTGACTTGACCAACTTGATAGCTACAATACATGAGTTTTCTATTAAATCTTAACACCCCTAAAATAAAAAAAAAAGATTGAATTTTCCTTAACATCTCAAATACCAAGTTTATCTGGACTTATAAATTAAATAAATCAATTTCCAAGAAGTTATTCATAGCATCGCTTGATAATGGAACAGAACATTGTATTTTAAGTTTAATTTTTATAATTGAATTTGAATTGAAGTTTCAGTTTTGAAACATGGGAATTTCGGTGTTGCGATGATAATATATTTAAAAAAAAACAATTATATATATATATATATATATATATATATATATATATATATATCGATGAGTAGTCGTCTAGGATTTCTTATGGCTAATATTTTCGTAGGGTTTCAGGAGAAACAAATGTTTGATATGTTTCCCAAACCATACTGTTACGTACGTTATGTCGATGATACCTTTGCATCTTTTATATTCCATAGCGAGGCGAATAGATTTTTTCAACATTTAAACGATCTTCACCCTTCTTTACAATTTACGATGGAAGGAGAAAAATAATAATATGTTGCCTTTCTTAGACGTTTTAGTCGAGAAAACTTCCACGACTTTCGTCACTAGCATATACAGAAGCCCCACATTTACAGGGTTATATCTTAGTTGGGATTCTTTTGCCCCAAAATCTTGGAAGATTAACCTTATCAAAACCCTTACGCACTGGGCACTAATGATATGCTTGGAATGTAAATTGGATGCCGAACTCAAGCAAATCTCCGACATTTTTCCTGCAAATGGCTACCCTGAGAGTGTTGTTCTGAGTAATATTAAACTTAAAATTTCTAAGTTTGACGATATATTTGGTTCTCTAAGTGTCCTAGAGAAGATTGATAGCAGCTCGGATCGAGGAATCGGAGAGCCGAGTTGGAATTCCAGTCGGATCAATTACATTCATTTACATGCTAATACCCTTAGGAAAGGTATGAATCATCCCCCAGATATGAGTAAGTAGCAGGGCAGACCGGGTTCTATAGCCTTGGATGGCAACTGGTCTACCACAGAAAGAAATGGCAACCTACGGCGGGAAAAAAATTGCCTCGTCAGTCGTGTATCGAAAGATACATTATCGCCTAAGCGTGTATCACGTATGGAACATAACTGAAGTGTCCTATTTGTTACAGTTTTTTGTGTATATATATATATATATATGTGTAACTAGTGAGTTAGTCAAAATGACTTAATTCCCTTTATAGTCTACCAATAGAAGATTAACCAATCAGAAGCCGCAGAACATTGTATCCGTCGTGTATAAAGGCGGCCATTTTTGTTTATCTTACCCGAATGACCAGTGCCAACTTGTCAGGCGAAGATGACAGAAGGAAGAACTACGCTCTGCTACTTTGCTGCGATACTCACTGCTAACCTGAACTACGCTTTCCTACTGTCTCCGAAATATTCACTGCTAACCTCTGGATTCTATACTCGAAGACGACCGTCAAAATGTCTAACACTATTTATATCAAACTATCATGGATTGAATATTGTACTTAATTTTTTTGCCGATAAGATCCCGTCGTCTATAATTCACTGTTTTAATTCTATTGTAGTACGTAACATATTCTCTACTAGAAGTGTGTTCCCCCTCTATTAGTAAAGACATTTTGCCTACCCTCCAACAAAACTTAGTTATTTATCGCTTTAAATGTCAGTGCGATGCTGACTTTGTAGGTAAAACCATTTAGCGGCTAGTGGTGAGGATTGCCTGGTGCTATAGGTAGGCATATACCAGTAACACCATTCTGGTATTCACAGACACACGAGTCTGCCATTGGTCAACACTTGTCAAGTATATATGATTGTGTTATGGGATCTTACCCATAATAATAATAATGGACTATTCCATACTTAATAAATACTGCGCCTCAGGAGTAGGCAAGGGGTCAGTAGTTCAAGTCGATCTCGGTCGACCGGCTGATCGGTTGAACTCTCTGCCTTCGGGTAGGGAGGAACCCGAACGAGGCTACGCCGAAGGGCGAATTCTCTTTCGGGGGGTAAACCGACCCTGAACCCGTTTATACGGGTCCAATGGGCATATTTTTGGCTGAGCCCATGGGCTCGGAGATTCCACGTTAAAAAGGCCTTGGGCCACATGACGCCCTCGTGGTGGTGGTGGTGGGGGGACTGAATATCGTCTGTAGTTCAAGTCTTGACCGGCTTTTCGGTTGAACTCTCTGTCTTCAGGAGGGGAGGAACCCGAAGGAGGCTACGTCGAAGGGCGGATTCTCTTTCGGGGAGGTAAACCGATCAATGGACATATTTTTGACCGGGCCCACGGGCTCGGAGATCCCACGTTAAACCGGCCTTGTGCCACATGATGCCCACGTGTGTGTGTGTGTGTGGGGGAGGTGACTAAATATAGTCAGTAGTTCAAGTCGATTCAAGAGTCGATTCAGAGGCAGTCCGAAACAGAGTCGCGTTTCAGACAATTACTGCAAGACATTGGAATAGTGATACTGGTCGAGACTACATTGTTCTCTCTACTAAACCTGATTGTTCATACTAACACTTCTACTTCTCTGTATATATTCCTGTTTGTAATATATCTGTGTTATTCCAGACCTGTGTTCGAGTTCTTCTTTATTGGTTCTACCTTGGACTATCACCGTGGTACAAGGAACCAGACCATAACAGATTGTAAGAAGAATTATGCAGAAGAGTTCTTCTTTGTTCTGCGCAGAGCCCGGACAAAACATCAGCTGAATATCTTAGAAGCTGTCGCGATTAACACACAGCGTCCTCCTCTTTGTCGACAGAATGAGCTCAAACACAAGTTAGAAGTTTGGTGAGACATTGGCTCGATCTGGATAACAATAATATTTTTTTCTTCACCCTCGCCTTGTCTTCTTTCCAATTTTAAGATCCTATAAAAAAAACACCACTACGGTAGTATTTTAATACTGACGATTGACTTTTGACAAAATGTCAGTCGAAAGGCACACGAGATTACATTTATTTTATTCGATTTCAATCGTTAAATATTAGATTATGATCCCTATCTTAAATCTTGTTATATATATAAAATTAAACTGTGAATGAAAATATATTCTATAGTTAATAGACTCTCCCATCTATAATAAGTCAGGATGTCATCTAAGAGTAACGAGTCAGTCGGTCTAGTGAGTCGATGTCGGAGGACAGTTAGTCGAATACGAAAGATCTTGACCACCACAAGATTACTTATGAATGTTTTATTATATCAAGTTCCTAACGTTTTTGTACGTCGAACCTATTTTAACCGATTTTAGTAACAAATATTAAGCCTCCACTAAAAAATAACTCCATTAAAAATATTTTACAAAAAAAAAAATTAAATAAAAAAAGCAGCAAAATAGGAACAGTATTTCGGTGGAAAAAAATATCTATTAGTAAACAATATATTAACAAAAATTGTCCAAATTTTTGTTAACAAAATGACTATCCATCTAAAATATCTAAAAAAAGACCCCACAAAAAAAAATTTCTTTTTCCAGGTTTTCAGAAAGACGTTTAAAAATCCAGACACCATTTACAAGAATATATGAAAAAAAATTCGAGTTATTCAGCTTATAAAGAGAACAGGTTAAAATCGTTTCGTGTTTACCCCATGTTTGTCTTTTTAAATAGCAATGGTGAATTAGAAAAAATCATTCATGTTTTCATTAATGGTTTTATTCATATTTTTATTCCATTTTTAAAGTCCATTCAAAACCATCAAGAGAACGGAGAAACAAATTTAAAATTAGGGAACATTGTTTTAAAAAAAATATGGAGGTTTTTCAAAGACGGATCATCGTTTCAACTTAGAGCCAAAGGGATCACTTAGAAAACCCATTTCATTTCGTTTACAATATAGAGAGAGGAGTTTTTCTTTATGTACATCCTGTTCAAAAAGCAGTGAAAAACGAATCCCACCTCAGGACAGAAATTTAGAACGTTAGAATAAAATAAAATTCAATCTTGAATAAGTTGGAAAATGAATCTGGAATAATTTATATATATTTGAACTTTATTTAAAAACAAAATAATGAGCTGCCGATTTTATTTGCAATGATTAATTAATGATGAACATGTTCATTTTTGTTTATGATCATTTCATCACAATTCTTTTGTTAAGTTTGGAACCTTAATTATCCATTCTGTCCCTTCAAAGTAGAATCCAGTGTCCTGGGTTTCCACAATAAACTATCCGACAGGAAGGAGGTTTTTCCTGCCCCTGTTCAACCATCCATTTAATTGCTGTTGTTCCCAGGTCCACTGTCTTGCCCTAAATTTCTAGCACCTGTTAGCGTCTCAGCTATGGGTAAATAGTTACCCCTTCCCCAAACTGGAGTCAGGTGGGACTTGGCGCTGGGAACTAGAAATGCTCAGGGTAGTGTTTGAAGGCGCGTTTAAGCCACCTGGAGAGATGTCCTCCTTAGCTTTAGACAAGGCAGACATCTAGGAGAAGGAAAACTCTGAGATAGCACTTGCGGCTTTTGATGATATCCAATAATGTCGACTTGCTCTTCTTTTTGGTAAATATCATCTTAGAGATATGCTCTGTGCACTGCCTTTTCCCATTATAATGGCTTCATGCACAGGTATTGCTTAATATCTGGAGATCTTTTCTACACTTGGCACCTTAATGTAGAAGTATGACTGGCCGTAGCCTAAGATCGATGGCTGGTCTAAGGAGTCACTTGAGAGCGCACCGACAGGGGGCTTTAAATGACTATTGCCGTAGACGTCCAGCAACTGAAATGTGATATTTGCAGGAAGACATGCGGGTCCAGAAGCGGTTTCATAGACAATTTATTCCCCTGTTTGTTTCAGAGTTCATAGGTCCCTTGTTTTCATGAACAGATTCGTCTAGCACATCTGTAGATATTCGACAAAAAGATATGTAAAAACACCGTACTCGGACAACGTTTTGGCAACCACCATATATATATTTGAGAATGTTAACTTAATGCAAAAAAAGGGATAGCCCCATTCGTCAAAATGATAAAAATTTAAATTTTTTAATTCTTTTGTCCAAAAGGAAGGCTCATTAAATTGATAAACTCAAAATTGATTCTGATTCCGCAGAACTTCATTGGGTTTGAAAAGCATTTGTTGTTAACATTCTTTTTCATTCGGTTTTTCCAGTTTGCAGTCCTTTTTTAAAGCTGATCGTTTTTTGTTCTTTTTTTTTAGTTCTTTTTTCGTAACAGATTTAATGTTTAATATAGAGCTTAGAAAAAAAATCATATTTTCCTAGGCAAGAAGTATCTGCATGTGAATAACATCAACATGACAAATTGCACTCCTTTAAAGGCAAGGAAGGGCAAAATTATATTTTAAGTTCCTAAATGATAGCATTGGTACTGTATGAGTCTCAATGTTTTTTTAATCAAGTGATTGGCAACGCCGGGCCAATATTTCTATGTATATATATATATATATATATATATATATATATATATATATATATATATATATTGATAAAATAAATTGCTAAAACTGTTCCTCTCAATATTTGGAATGAAAAAAATCAGAAATTTAAAAAATATGAGCAATCAAGTAAAATCCCAAAAAACTAATTAACTAATGTTCTATCTCACAAACATTGTTAAATTCAACCAGAATTTTTTTTATAAAAATGCTACATTCATAAAAAAAGAAAATAACTCACTCAGAAGGAAAATCCTCGAGAGTGCCGCCATTGAATATTATCCAAATATTAATCTACACCCAGGCTCTTCCCCTATTTCACCTTTCCTAACAGAATTACTACTCTCCCAAACAGACGTACACAAGAAATCAAAAGCAAATGGTTGAATCCGTCAACACAGCAATAAAAACAATATTTCTACACGTGATAGTACTTGACGTAATTTTCAGTTGACAATGTGAATATAATAGCGTTTTCTTAATTCTTCTTTTCTATAATAGCATTTTTCTAAATTATTCCACTTGCTAAGGACATTTCGTTTTGTTATTATTAGTTACTTTGTTTTAATAAATTCAATTCGGTTTTGCCTTGAAAAAGTCCACATTACAGTTTTCCTATTGTCTTTTACACACACACACACATATATATATATATGCGTGTTTCATTAAAAACAAAAGACAAGGTACTACGTTTAAGCTTTTTATAAAAAAAATTTTGTGTTCGAACAAGAGCTTGCTTTTTGGGACAAAGAGTGTGTAAAAACTGTCCCAATGTTTTTTTTTGTTTTTGTTTTTTTTTTTAATTCCGAGCGCTTTCGGCTATACCTTTAGCCATTATCAGGGATGATTCAGTTTTTCAGCTTAATTTAGTGTGTGCATTATGTGTATGTTTTAGCGTGTTGTAGAGATGTTTTTAATTTCCGAATACGGTTAGCACATTGTGGTCCTGTTCGTAGTTAATATTGTTAAAAATATTTTTGTCAAGTTAGTATTATTAAAGCTTCCATTATTTTTTTTGATCTTTTTTTACAGGTTGATGAAATGTTATTATATTTGTATTTTTATAACAGAAGGAGAATGAAGGAGAGCATATACATGTAAGTGTATAATCATATATATGTGTGTGTGAATATATACATATATATATATATTTATATAGGTACACATTTTACATTATATATACATGTACAAGTATATACAACGTGTATGTGTATATATATATATATATATATATATATATATATATATATATATATATATATATATGACAAATATTTTAAATATGTCCATATCCATGTATAAAGTGTACATATATATATGTGTGTGATGTGTGTAGGTATGTAAAAAGATAGGAAAGAATGTTTCTTTAGGTAAATAATCCGGTGTTATTTAGTATTTTTGTTTTATTTTTAAAAAACAGTGGATCTTTGATAATTTTAAGAGAGAGTTAAATTATAAATTAAATTAAATTAAAGGTCCATAAATTTCAAAATTGGTTATTCCGAAATTTTTCGCTTGAGGATGAAACAGGGCTTTTTACACAATTCAATTTAATTTTAATAATTATATTGATGGTTTCGCATCGTTTTTTTTTATGAATACTCTTATGTTTTAGGAATCATATTTTTTAAAAAAATTATATATATATATATATATATATATATATATATATATATATATACAGGTGTCTCAAAATAATGTATACACTCTTTAAATATTAATAGTTAATAATACATTACCGTGATGGGAGAACTTATATGGATGAAAATATGCCAAACAGATGGGATGGAAGATGAGGGACAGTTGAATACCCACCTAGATCACCAGATTTGACACCCTTGGATTTCTTTTTGTCAGGGTTTCTAAAAGACAAAGTTTATAGCAGGAAACCTGAAACAATTGCTAAAATGAGAGTAGCAGTTGAAGAAGAATTTGCTCAAATACCAGAGGAAATGATACTAGACGTTTGTAGTTCTATTTCTTCAAGATATGAAAAGTGTATTGAACAGAATGGCAACCATTTTGAACACTTGATGCGAACTCATCATTATATGAACATTCTGCCATTGCCCCAAGTAGCTTTTATCTTATTAAAGATAATTTTCTATGTTTTTTTTTTTTTTTTCTCAAATTCTTTAAATGTGTATTCTTTCTCTTGTATTAATCTTATAGTCAAAATACATAAATTGAATAAGTTATAACGATTCTAAGAGTGTATACATTATTTTGAGACACCCTGTATATATATATATATACATCTATCTATCTATCTATATATATATATATCTATCTATCTATCTATCTATCTATCTATCTATATATATATATATATATATATATATATATATATATATATATATTCATCTATATATATATATATATATATAGATAGATACATAGCTGAGCCAAAACCTACCTAGGTGAAACCTGGGTAGGTTTGTCTGGCTCACTAGGTGTATCTAGGTCTGCTCTACGGTTGTATTGAGCGCTTTTGTTAGTTAGTTAGTTGTTTACTCGTATCGGGGTTTTTTCTTTGGGCTTCAGACCTGCATCTGTGCGATTTTTTGTCGGCAGAAGTTCATGTTTGTAGCTCTTTCTTTTTTTAAAACCTTTTTTTCCCTCGAGATTGATTTGATTATTAGCAAATCAAAAATTCGAGGGTTTTTCGAAACGAGTCTAGTTATCTATAATTATATATATATATAACACATATCTATATGTACACACTTATACATGTATATTCGCTTCTTCATGCATACCCGCCCGCGTACTCTCTCTCACACACACTCACATAACCATATAATATACATATTAGAGCTATTTTTATTTAGCTTGTGGGGTGTGCTGTTTTTCGTGATATATAATGTCTCTGTTAAAATTCTAGACACGTTCTTAAAACGTGAAGCCCTGCACGGGGTCATTATAACATAGCATAAATAGAGTATAAATAGGTATTTTTAAAAGTGATATAAACACAGATAGAAGTGATAAATATCACCAAACGACGGATGGGTAAAAGAAAATGTGTGAACCCACGGATAGATAACAAATAAACAAACAAACGTGTAGATGGGGGTCTGGACGTGGTAGTGTTAAAACGTTCTTGACTCGACTCATTTCCCGAAATCATTATTGTAATGTTTGGTCGTGATGTGCGAGAGAAGTGTGACGGATAAAAACACGGAATGCTAAATCGGCGAGCCGGGTTCGATTTCCGGGCTTCAACTTCCGCTGCATTCACTTTCGCACAAATACCAATGAGAACTGTCTGAATTCGTCTCATCTCATTCCAGCTGTGGGTTAAGAGAAGGGAAATTCTGAATGCCACCACGTGGAGAAGGGAGCGGGAAACTACTCCACTATCTTTCCTGAGAGTAAACGGATTTTTGCAGATAATAACGGAAAAGGGATCTGTGGAAAGCCATGATCACCTGAAGAAAAGGAAAATTCCGAATTCCAGACTGTGAAGTTATCAACAAGGCCCTACACTAGTGATTCCCAACCGATTTTAGGCCATGCCTCGCTTTGGTATTTTCTAATATTTTGGTACCCCACATCTAATTCTTACATATTCAAAATTTTACTACAATTCACGTGAAGGAAACTGAGAAGACTATTAACTTAGTCTCTAAACAAGCCTCCAAAGATCATAGCGTCCATGACAGAGAAAAATTTAAAAAAAAACAAAAAGACAATTAAATATATATAGTTTCAAAACAGAACTGAAAGGCAGACATTTAAAATATTTGAATGAAAGCTTATTCTGTAATTTAATTTGATCATTTGAATCATGAAATAATGCAAAATGAAATTTGAGCTCACTAGAAAACAATTCACGATTAATAACTCATTCTCGAATTGTTCCATTATTCTGTTGGTATAGTAAGCCAAAGGGTGCACATCCTACGCATGCCCCACCAAAATATTACCATGCACTACCGGTGGTGTATGTACCCCACGTTGGGAATATTTGCCATACACCATCTTTCCCAAGAAGTCATGGAATTCATAGAGAA